>NW_026476593.1:0-10055 GCF_026875155.1 Cherax quadricarinatus
ACAACAACCGGGGAGGAGGTAAAGAAGCTCCAATGCCCTTGAAAACCACAAAGGCGAGGGCCCGGACAACAACCCCCCTGGGCCAAAGGGAAGGGCGAAAGGGGCGTGCCTCTAACCCAATCTTCAACACCATCCCTTGAAAACTGGGCAACTCCGAGAAGGGAAGACAGCTAATGTAGTCCCCATATTTAAGAAAGGTAAAAAACGAGGTACTAACTACAGCCCTTTGTGTCTCTGACATGTATTGTGTGCAAAGTCATGGAGAAGATTATCAGGAGGAGAGTGGTCGAACACCTGGAAAGGAACAAGATTATAAATGAAAACCAGCATGGGTTCATGGAAGGCAAATCGTGTATCACAAACCCCCTTTGAGTTTTATGAAAAGGGTAACAGAAGTAAGACACGAGAGGGGGGGGTGGGGTAGATTGTGTTTTCCTAGACGCAAGAAGGCCTTTGACACAGTTCCCCACAAAATTAGTGCAGAAGCGGGAGGATCAGGCGCATGTAACAGGGGGGGCACTGCAATGGATCGGGGAAATACCTGACAGGGAGGCAGCAACGATCATGGTACGTGGAGGGGTTTATCACAGTGGCGCATGTGCCGAGCGGGTCCCACAGGGTCAGTTCTAGGACCAGTGCTATTTTTGCTATATGTGAACGACATGATGGAAGGAATAGACTCTGAAGTGTCCCTGTTCGCAGATGACGTGAAGTTGATGAAAGAATTAAATCGGATGAGGAGAGGCAGGACTGCAAAGAGACCTGGACAGGATGGACATGTGGTTCAGTAACGGGCTTCTCGAATTCAATCCAGCCAAATGCAAAGTCATGAAGATTGGAGAGGGGCAAAGAACCGCAGACAGAGTATGTCTAGGTGGACAAAGACTACAGACCTCCCCTCAGGGAAAAGACCTTGGGGTGACCATAAAAACCGAGCACATCACCGGAGCACACATCAACCAAATAACTGCTGCAGCATACGGGCGCCTGGCAACCTGAAAAATAGCGTTCCGATCCCTTAATAAGGAATCGTTCAAGACACTGTACACTGTGTATGTTAGGCCCAAAACTGGAGTATGCAGCACCATCTGGAACCCACACCTGGTCAAGCACGTCAAGAAGTTAGAGAAAGTTCAAAGGTTTGCAACAAGGCTAGTCCCTGAGCTCAGGGAATGTCGTACGAGGAAAGGTTGAGGGAAATGGGACTGACGACACGGGAGGACAGAAGGGTTCAGGGGAGACATGATAACGACATACAAGATACTGCGGGGAATAGACAAGGTGGACAGAGATAGGATGTTCCAGAGAGGGGACACAGGGACAAGGGGTCACAACGGGAAGCTGAAGACTCAGACGAGTCACGGGGACTTTAGGAAGTATTTTTTCAGTCATAGAGATGTCAGGAAGTGGAATAGCCTAGCAAGTGAAGTAGTGGAGGCAGGAACCATACAATTTTTAAAAGAAGAGGTATGAAAACCAGCTCAGGAAGCAGAGAGAGGACCTAGTAGCAAATCATGAAAGGCGGGGCCAGGAGCTGAGTCTCGACCCCTGCAACCACAATTAGGAGCACACACACACACTGCTGCAGCATATGGGGGGCCCTAGAAAAACCTCAGAACAGCATTCGTACATGTTAATAAGGAATCGTTCGGGACCCTGTACACCGTATACGTTAGGCCCATATTGAGTATGCGGCACCAGTTTTGGAACCCACACCTAGCCAAGCACGTAAAAAACTAGAGAAAGTACAAAGGTTTGCAACAAGACTAGTCAGAGCTAAGGGGTAATCCTACGAAGAGAGGTTAAGGAAATCGACCTGACGACACTGGAGGACAGAAGAGATAGGGGGACAGAAACGACATACAAAATACTGAAAGGAATTCCCCGGGGTGGACAAAGACAGAATGTTCCAGAGTGGGAAAACAGCAAAAAGGGGGACACAGTTGGAAGTTAAGACACAGATGAATTACAGGGATGTTTGGGAAGTATTTCTTCAGCCACAGAGTAGTCAGAAAGGGGAAAATATTTGGGAAGCGAGGGTAGTGGGGGCAGGATCCATACATAGCTTTAAGCAGAGGAAATGATAAAGCTCACGGCTCAGGAGATGACCTAGTAGCGACCAGTGAAGAGGCGGGGCCAGGAGCTTGGACTCGACCCCAGCAACCTCAACTAGGGGGAGTAAAAACTAGGAGTACACACAACACACACACACACACAAAAAAAAAAAAAAAAAAAAAAAAAAACTTTCCCCACTAAGAATTTTTTTAAAACCAAATTTAGGAAAGCCATTAAAGAGGAACCATTACTGAAACATCAAGTATTGGGAACAGTCTGCTCAATGTTCTTTCTTACACAATGTTCTTTCTTACACAATGTTCTTACACAATGTTCTTTCTTCCCACAATTTTCTTTCTTACACATTGTTCTTTCTTACACAATGTTCTTACAACAATGTTCTTTCTTACACAATGTTCTTCTTACACAATGTTCTTACACAATGTTCTTACCAAATGTTCTTTCTTACACAATTTTTCTTTCTTACACAATGTTCTTTCTTACACAATGTTCTTTCTTACACAATGTTCTTACACAATGTTCTTACACAATGTTCTTTCTTACACAATGTTCTTACACAATGTTCTTTCTTACACAATGTTCTTACACAATGTTCTTACACAATGTTCTTTCTTACACAATGTTCTTTCTTACACAATGTTCTTACACAATGTTCTTTCTTACACAATGTTCTTTCTTACACAATGTTCTTTCTTACACAATGTTCTTACACAATGTTCTTTCTTACACAATGTTCTTTCTTACACAATGTTCTTTCTTACACAATGTTCTTACACAATGTTCTTTCTTACACACTGTTCTTTCTTACACAATGTTCTTACACAATGTTCTTACACAATGTTCTTTCTTACACAATGTTCTTACACAATGTTCTTTCTTACACAATGTTCTTTCTTTTAGCAGTAAAGGTCGAGAACCAAAACCTAGTCATTGTGATAGTCTACAAGCCTCCGGATGCAACATCCCAGCAATTCCAGGAACAGCTGTTAAAAATTGACCACTGTCTGGAAAACCTTACAGCTCCTGCACCCAACATCTTGCTCCTGGGGGATTTCAACTTAAGGCACCTAAAATGGAGGAATATAGCAAATAATATTGTTGCAGTAATAACACCAGGAGGCAGCTCTGATGAAAACTCACACTCACGCGAGCTTTTAAATCTCTGCACAAAATTCAATTTAAACCACAAATAATAGAGCCTACTAGACTGGAGAATACCTAGACCTCATCTTCACTAACAATGATGATCTGATAAGAAATATCACCATAACAAAAACAAATTACTCAGATCACAACATAATTGAGGTTCAGTCATGTTATGCGCGGAGCCCCAGACCGACATAAGGAGATTAGTAAAGAGGGAGCATTCACCAAATTTCAACTTCAATAACAAAAACATAAAGTGGGACCAAGTAAACCAAGTCCTAACCGATTAAAGCTGGGAAGATATACTAAGCAACACAGACCCCAACTTATGCCTAGAACAGATTAACTCGGTAGCACTCGATGTAATGCACAAGGCTTATTCCTCTAAGAAAAAGGAGGAGTAGATGTAAAACAGAAAGAGACAGGCGCTCCCTTTACAGGCGACGGAAAAGAATAACAGAGCGGCTAAAAGAGGTCAATATATCTGAAATGCTAGGGAAAACACTGGTCAGAGAAATAGCAAGCATCAAACTTAAGCTAAAAGAATCCTTTAGGAGTCAGGAATCGCGGGAAGAACTAAAAGCCATAAAATGAAATCGAAAAAAACCCAAAGTATTTCTCTCCTATGCCAAACAAAATCGAGAACAACGTCCATATTGGGCCCCTATTTAAAACAAGATGGGTCCTACACAGATGACAACAAGGAAATGAGTGAGCTACTCAAGCCCCAATATGACTCAGTTTTTAGCAAGCCGCTAACCAGACTGAGAGTCGAAGATAAAAATGAATTTTTTATGAGAGAGCCACAAAATTTGATTAACACAAGCCATCCGATGTTATCCTGACGCCAAATGACTTCGAACAGGCGATAAATGACATGCCCATGCACTCTGCCCCAGGGCCAGACTCAGGAACTCTGTGTTCATCAAGAACAGCAAGAAGCCCCTATCACGAGCCTTTTCCATCCTAGGGGAAGGGAGCATGGACAGGGGGGTCGTCCCACATTACTAAAAACAACAGACATAGCCCCACTCCACAAAGGGGGCAGTAAAGCAACAGCAAAGAACTACAGACCAATAGCACTAACATCCCATATCATAAAAATCTTTGAAAGGTCCTAAGAAGCAAGATCACCACGCATCTAGAAACCCATCAGTTACACAACCCAGGGCAACATGGGTTTAGAACAGGTCGCTCCTGTCTGTCTCAACTATTGGACCACTACGACAAGGTCCTAAATGCACTAGAAAAACAAAAAGAATGCAGATGTAATATATACAGACTTTGCCAAAAGCCTTCGACAAGTGTGACCATGGCGTAATAGCGCACAAAAAAGCTTGCTAAAGGAATAACAGGAAAAGTCGGTCGATGGATCTATAATTTCCTCACTAACAGAACACAGAGAGTAGTCGTCAACAGAGTAAAGTCCGAGGCAGCTACGGTGAAAAACTCTGTTCCACAAGGCACAGTACTCGCTCCCATCTTGTTCCTCATCCTTATATTCCGACATAGACAAGGATGTCAGCCACAGGGACCGTGTCTTCCTTTGCAGATTTACACCCGAATCTGCATGACAGTGTCTTCCATTGCAGACACTGCAAAGCTCCCGGGGAGACATCAAAACCCAAATCTTTCAGTGGGCTGCAGAAAACAATATGAAGTTCAAAAGATGAGAAATTTCAATTACTCAGATATGGTTTAAAAATGAGGAAATTAAATCTTCATCAGAGTACAAAACAAATGCTGGCCACAAAATAGAGCGAAACACCAACGTCAAAAACCTGGGAGTGATCATGCGGAGGATCTCACCTTCAAGGACCATAACTTGTATCATCGCATCTGCTAGAAAAATGACAGGATGGGTTTAATGAGAACCTTCAAAAATAGGGAGGCCCAAGCCCATGATGACACTCTTCAGGTCACTTGTTCTATCCTAGGCTGGGAAAATTGCTGCACACTAACAGCACCTTTCAAAGGGAGGTGAAATTGCCGACCTAGAAAATGTACAGAGAACTTTCACGGCGCGCATAACGGAGATAAAAAACCTCAATTATTGGGAGCGCTTGAGGTTCCTAAACCTGTATTCCCTGGAACGCAGGAGGGAGAGATAATGATTATATACACCTGGAAAATTTCCCAGAGGGACTAGTACCGAACTTGCACACGAAAATCACCCACTACGAAAGCAAAAGACTTGGCAGACGATGCACCATCCCCCCAATGAAAAGCAGGGGTGTCACTAGCACGTTAAGAGACCATACAATAATGTCAGGGGCCCGAGACTGTTCAACTGCCTCCCAGCACACATAAGGGGGATTACCAACAACCCCTGGCAGTCTTCAAGCTGGCACTGGACAAGCACCTAAAGTCAGTTCCGGATCAGCCGGGCTGTGGCTCGTATGTTGGTTTGCGTGCAGCCAGCAGCAACAGCCTGGTTGATCAGGCTCTGATCCACCAGGAGGCCTGGTCTCAGACCGGGCACGCGGGGGCGTTGACCCCCGGAACTCTCTCCAGGTAAAACCCAGGAAAACACAATGTTCTTTCTTACACAATGTTCTTTCTTACACAATGTTCTTACACAATGTTCTTTCTTACACAATGTTCTTACACAATGTTCTTACACAATGTTCTTTCTTACACAATGTTCTTTCTTACACAATTTCTTTCTTACACAATGTTCTTTCTTTCACAATGTTTTTTACACAATGTTCTTTCCTTACACAATGTTCTTACACAATGTTCTTTCTTAAAACAATGTTCTTACACAAGTTCTTTCTTACACAAGTTCTTCTTACACAATGTTCTTTCTTACACAATGTTCTTACACAATGTTTCTTTCTTACACAATGTTCTTTCTTACACAATGTTCTTACACAATGTTCTTTCTTACACAATGTTCTTTCTTACACAATGTTCTTACACAATGTTCTTTCTTACACAATGTTCTTACACAATGTTCTTTCTTACACAATGTTCTTACACAATGTTCTTTCTTACACAATGTTCTTTCTTACACAATGTTCTTTCTTACACAATGTTCTTACACAATGTTCTTTCTTACACAATGTTCTTTCTTACACAATGTTCTTTCTTACACAATGTTCTTTCTTACACAATGTTCTTACACAATGTTCTTACACAATTTCTTTCTTACACAATGTTCTTTCTTACAAAAATGTTCTTACACAATGTTCTTTCTTACACAACGTTCTTACACAATGTTCTTTCTTACACAATGTTCTTTCTTACACAATGTTCTTTCTTACACAATGTTCTTACACAATGTTCTTTCTTACACAATGTTCTTACACAATGTTCTTACACAATGTTCTTTTCCCTTTCACAATGTTCTTTCTACACAATGTTCTTTCTTACACAATGTTCTTTTCTTACACAATGTTCTTACACAATGTTCTTTCTTACACAATGTTCTTTCTTACACAATGTTCTTACAACAATGTTTTTTTCTTACACAATTTCTTTCTTACACAATGTTCTTACACAATGTTCTTTCTTACACAATGTTCTTTCTTACACAATGTTCTTTCTTACACAATGTTCTTACACAATGTTCTTTCTTACACAATGTTCTTACACAATGTTCTTTCTTACACAATGTTCTTTCTTACACAATGTTCTTACACAATGTTCTTTCTTACACAATGTTCTTTCTTACACAATGTTCTTACACAATGTTCTTTCTTACACAATGTTCTTTCTTACACAATGTTCTTACACAATGTTCTTTCTTACACAATGTTCTTACACAATGTTCTTTCTTACACAATGTTCTTACACAATGTTCTTTCTTTCACAATGTTCTTTCTTACACAATGTTCTTACACAATGTTCTTTCTTACACAATGTTCTTTCTTACACAATGTTCTTTCTTACACAATGTTCTTACACAATGTTCTTTCTTACACAATGTTCTTACACAATGTTCTTTCTTACACAATGTTCTTACACAATGTTCTTTCTTACACAATGTTCTTACACAATGTTCTTTCTTACACAATGTTCTTACACAATGTTCTTTCTTACACAATGTTCTTACACAATTTGAAGCCATGGCGGGCGAGTCGTAAAAGTCTCAAGCCAGTGTGTTAACACTGAACCACTGACTACAACATTCTTCCAACTACCTGGAGCATACCTGAAGACCTGAAGGGTGTTTCGGGGGTCAACGCTCCCGCGGCTCGGTCTGAGACCAGGCCTCGCGGTGAATCAGGGCCTAATCAACCAGGCTGTTACTGCTGGTCGCATGCAAACAACGTACGAACCACAGCCCGGCTGGGCAGGAACTGACTTTAGGGGCCCCGTCCAGCCCCTTCTTGAAGCAGCCAGGGTCTATTGGTAATCCCCAGTTTATGTAAAGCTGGGAGGCATACATAAGGGGATGCTAACTTCCCCCTGCGGGATACAGAAATTATAAATAGTTGGATGAATCTTATGAAGAGCCAGCTGGTCCATGGTTAACACACTCATCTGCGAGTTTTTAGGACCCACCCGCCATGAGTTCAAGTCCTACCCGTTCCGTGGTTTTCTCCCTACTGATTCCTTCCAATAAAGTTCTGCTAAACTAACGTCGCTCAAATGCTAAGGTAGATTATGGGTTTTGCATAAAACCCGGGCATTATATAATGTCAATAATAATCAACCATCCCTGAATCAATGGGTGGACTTTGTAGATATAATGTTTATATTTTATTATTTATCGTGAGTGATGATAAATTCTGGGGAGCGAACAGCAAGCTGACAACCGTGTCGCCCATATGACAGTCTTTACAACACCGAAATTGTCTGTGACCAAGAGGACTGGTTGGATGCTTTCAGGGGGTCACCGACCTCGCGGCCCGGTCTCAGACAAAGGCTCATGGTAAATCAAGGCCTAATCAAGTAGGCTGTTACTGTTGACCGCACACAGTCGAACGTACGAACCAAAGCCAGGCTGGTCAGGCACTGATTTTAAGTTGTACATGAATAGTTTACAATACCGAGAAGATTAAAAAAAAAATAGGCACGGTGAAGCGCACCGTGGTCTTGAAAACTACGGTGCTCTTCAACTTCAAGGCTCAGGGACTGATTACCTCGTCTTTTGTATATATTTTTTGTCTTCCCACTATGTCCTTCAGTTTGTACTGAAAAGCCACTAGAGACGAAACGTCTACAAATAAAGATACCCAGATATTGCACACATGTTTAATTCTTGACCGATTTCAGGAACATATCCAGTTTCTTCTTGAAGACAACCCCTCAAGGGAGGTTCCTTGACGCTGGTGAGGGGCTCTTGATCTAGGGAACTGAATCTGTGCTCCAGTTCCCTGAACTGACCCTGAATACCTCTCATCTACCCCGCCCCCACATACGCTGTATAATCCTACGGGTTTAGCGCTCCCCCATGATTGTAATAATTATTGGTAATTCCTCTTATAAAGGAAGGGACGGGTGTTTGTAAGTCTCAGACCTCGGACATTCTTCATGGTTCATCGTTTTCTGCCAAAACAATACACAGGTAACCCGCACATAGGAGGGAAAAACTTAGTTTATAGTCCAAGTCGGACCCAAACGTCGTCGTAAGTTACATTCTCCCATGTGCGGGTTACTTGTGTATTGTTCCAGTCACGTATTGTGCTTTTTGTTCTGCCAGAACACTCAATCATGCCAAGAACTGGTGTTAATGTGTATATAATGATAATATGGTTAACTAAAGTTTAACTACCCTAAAAACTTCTGAATTAGAATAAATGGTTAAAAAAAAAGTTAGGAGAGGTGGTTACCAATAATATACTACTGGGTAACGATTTTCTAGTTTTTAGTTTAAAACACACACTGAGAGGTATATATCTCAGTGTATATACATTGAGAGGTGTATATCTCAGTGTATATACACTAAGAATTTAGCCCCCTATTTTCGGTATTATTCTTGACGGGGGGTAAACACATACATGGGAGCTTTAACGACTCTGGTGCAGTCGACAGCCTAAATTTAAGCTCCGTGAACCACCAGGCTATCTCCGGCAGACCAGGCCACGGGTCATGTGACAAACACTTGCGTCAGGAAACACTACTCTTCTTTTCTCAAAAGAAAAGCAGCAGCAACGGTTACCTTGAGGAGTCGCGTGAGCTTCGAATCCCTGTAGTTGACATATTTGGCACGCCCTTCAGCTAAAGCATTGATGCAGTTTCCCAGGGCTAGCAGGAGCGGTTGATGTGGGCACCTTCCTGCAGTCTCTTACCCTTGTTCTGAGGGAAGACAAATACTCAATTACAAGGCAGTAGAAGTAGTAGCAATCACAGTAGTACTAGTAGCCGTAGTAGCAATAATAGTAGTCCTTGCAAAATTTGCTGAGTACTTGGAACCACATAGGTCAACTCTGCTTTCAAAATATATGTAGTTGCTTGTGTTGGTGTATATGTAGGTTATTCGTGTGCCAGGCACTGTAAATGCTGCTGGCCCTGAGAACCCAGCCTGGTACACTAACCCACCTGGGTTTGTTGGGCACGCTCCGAGCCAGCCAGTCGACCATGAAGAGTCGACCATTTTTGACTTCCTCGCATCCCCTTTAAGGTCAGACCGGCGCACGTTGACCTGTGGAGGAGACAATCTTGTAAAAGTCAAACACTGACAGACACCCTTGTAAAAGTCAAACACATGACAGACACCTGGTGGTACACCCACCTGCAGAAGAGCGTGGCTACGGGAGGAGTCTTGTTGGCAGCTGTTGGTTCACAGTCCTCCCTGTTGCCCTTAGTGAGCACTTTTGACCTTAATTAGGGCTTTCAGGTAAAATCTTTTTGTAAAATTTTTTACGTCACCTGGTTGACAGCTG
>NW_026476596.1:0-10543 GCF_026875155.1 Cherax quadricarinatus
CAGGTAGTAGTCAACATCAGTAAGCTGGGTTTGCAGTAGTAGTCAACATCAGTAAGCATGGGTTGCAGTAGTAGTCAACATCAGTAAGCATGGGTTGCAGTAGTAGTCAACATCAGTAAGCATGGGTTGCAGTAGTAGTCAACATCAGTAAGCATGGTTGCAGTAGTAGTCAACATCAGTAAGCATGGGTTGCAGGAGTAGTCAACATCAGTAACCATGGGTTGCAGTAGTAGTCAACATCAGTAAGCATGGGTTGCAGTAGTAGTCAACATCAGTAAGCATGGGTTGCAGTAGTAGTCAACATCAGTAAGCATGGGTTGCAGTAGTAGTCAACATCAGTAAACATGGGTTGCAGGAGTAGTCAACATCAGCAAGCATGGGTTGCAGTAGTAGTCAACATCAGTAAGTATGGGTTGCAGTAGTAGCCAACATCAGTAAGCATGGGTTGCAGGAGTAGTCAACATCAGTAAGCATGGGTTGCAAGTGTAGTGGGCATCACGTGGGTTGCATATCAATGGTGATCCTCCCGCTGAACATGGGTTAAATCCTTTCATCAGTGAACATGAAAAATGCATCCATGGGTCAGGGAAGAACCCATACATGGAAATTGAAATATTGTGTAATGGCAGTCAGAATATTCTGGTGTCCCGGGAGGGAGGGAGGGAGGGAGGGAGGGAGGGAGGGAGGGAGGGAGAGGAGGGAGGGGAGGGGGGAGGGAGGGAGGGAGGGAGGGAAGGGGAGGGAGGGGGAGGGAGGGAGGGAGGGAGGGAGGGAGGGAGGGGAGGGAGGGAGGGAGGGAGGGAGGGAGGGAGGGAGGGAGGAGGGAGGGAGGGAGGGAGGGAGGGAGGGAGGGAGGGAGGGAGGGAGGGAGGGGGGGGAGGGAGGGAGGGAGGGAGGGAGGGAGGGAGGGAGGGGAGGGAGGGAGGGAGGGAGGGAGGGAGGGAGGGAGGGAGGGAGGGAGGGAGGGAGGGAGGAGGGAGGGAGGGGGGGAGGGAGGGAGGGAGGGAGGGAGGGAGGGAGGGAGGAGGGAGGGAGGGAGGGAGGGAGGGAGGGAGGGAGGGAGGGAGGGAGGGAGGGAGGAGGAGGGAGGGAGGGAGGGAGGGAGGGAGGGAGGGAGGGAGGGGAGGGAGGGAGGGAGGGAGGGGATGAGAATTATTTATATATCCGCTGATTATGTCTATGAAATACACAAAGGAATTGGTTTTCGGGGAGGAGGGTGCAAATGATGGGGGGAAGAGGATATTGGGGAAAGGAGGACGGAGGATGGGATGGAGGGATGCTGCAAGGAGACGGAGACGTGAACGATCCAGTTAATCTGTTTTAAAATTCGGCAGTCTGACACAACTGTGAAGAAAGATGTTTTGTGTTGGCAGTGCAACCACAATGTTGATGATAATGTTGCTGGTCCTCTACGCACTACCAATGTTTCCCTGTAGCTGACACTGAGATAAGTGCCTTTTCAAGGTTATCAGTGGTCACCAACGTGTCTTATCAATTAAAATGCCACATTTCTTCAGATAGTGAGTAATGGTGTCGATTCCTTGTGTTTGTTAATATTGCTTTACAACACCAAGAAATCATTGAAAATTAAGACCTTTCTAAAATTTTATCTTATACGTTTAAAGATATATATTTTTCATTAATGTTAATGTAAAAATTTTTAATTTTGCATCAAAAGAATCTTAGAAAACTTACCTAACCTTATTATAACAAGAGCAATTTATTTTAGCCTAACCCAACTAAATATATTTTAGATTTGTTTACAATAATTTAATACTAAACAAACACAGTGAAATATATTTTTTTTTGTTAGGTTCAGAATGATTTTGGCGAAATTATTGCATACACAAATTTTAGCTTGTCCTATATGGCATGATGAACGTTGCTATTTAAGCCAAGATCGCAAGTTCTGCCCATTCGGCACGACATATATATATATATATATATATATTATATATATATATATATATATATATATATTATATATGTGTGTGTGTGTGTGTGTGTGTGTGTGTGTGTGTGTGTGTGTGTGTGTGTGTGTGTGGTGTGTGCGCGTGTGTGTGTGCTAACGTGCATTTAGAGGTAAGAGTGAGAAGACCAAAAATGTTCTTGGCCTCTGGGGTATCTCCAGAGAGGTTGGGAAGTCCCTTCTCCTCCCGCCCTCTTACCTCTCCCTCTCCCACACTACCAGCACCTCCTCTCTCTCTCACCCCCTTCCTCCTCTTCCGCCGGAAGGACCTAGCTTGTACAGTGAAGTAAAATGGTTGTATAAAAACATTGCCGGGAGGATGGTAGGGCCCGGGGAGGGAGGGAAGGAAGGAAGGAAGGAAGAAGAGATAGGGATGAGAGAGATGGGGGATAACAGAGATGTGATGGGGAAGATGGGGCACAACAGCATCTCTGGATGCTGCCATTATGACACCCTGGGGCTCTCGTCTGGTGCTTACATCTAAAAGCGCCTCATGTACACAAGTCTTCCCTTAAGTATATCTTCTAAGTATATCTTACCGTAAGTGAAGCCTTCCTTAAATATATTACCCCTCAAACATATCCTTCCTTAAACATATCCTTCCTAAAGTATATCCTTCAAATATATCTCCCTTTGTTGGTGCAACAGAGTGTAATGGACAATGAACATTGAGAGGAAATCCTACAGGAGAAAAAAATAGACAAGAATGTTGGAGTTTGTTTCGGAACTGAGAGTTGCTTCCTGCTGTCAGTGCTGGGTGAAGCCTCGTTCAACCTGCTGTCAGTGCTGGGTGAAGCCTCGTTCAACCTGCTGTCAGTGCTGGGTCAAGCCTCGTTCAACCTGCTGTCAGTGCTGGGTCAAGCCTCGTTCAACCTGCTGTCAGTGCTGGGTCAAGCCTCGTTCAACCTGCTGTCAGTGCTGGTCAAGCCTCGTTCAACCTGCTGTCAGTGCTGGGTGAAGCCTCGTTCAACCTGCTGTCAGTGCTGGGTGAAGCCTCGTTCAACCTGCTGTCAGTGCTGGGTGAAGCCTCGTTCAACCTGCTGTCAGTGCTGGGTCAAGCCTCGTTCAACCTGCTGTCAGTGCTGGGTGAAGCCTCGTTCAACCTGCTGTCAGTGCTGGGTGAAGCCTCGTTCAACCTGCTGTCAGTGCTGGGTGAAGCCTCGTTCAACCTGCTGTCAGTGCTGGGTGAAGCCTCGTTCAAAACCCGCTGTCAGTGCTGGGTGAAGCCTCGTTCAACCTGCTGTCAGTGCTGGGTGAAGCCTCGTTCAACCTGCTGTCAGTGCTGGGTGAAGCCTCGTTCAACCTGCTGTCAGTGCTGGGTGAAGCCTCGTTCAACCTGCTGTCAGTGCTGGATCAAGCCTCGTTCAACCTGCTGTCAGTGCTGGGTCAAGCCTCGTTCAACCTGCTGTCAGTGCTGGGTGAAGCCTCGTTCAACCTGCTGTCAGTGCTGGGTGAAGCATCGTTCAACCTGCTGTCAGTGCTGGGTGAAGCTCGTTCAACCTGCTGTCAGTGCTGGGTGAAGCCTCGTTCAACCTGCTGTCAGTGCTGGGTGAAGCCTCGTTCAACCTGCTGTCAGTGCTGGGTGAAGCCTCGTTCAACCTGCTGTCAGTGCTTGGTGAAGCCTCGTTCAATCTGATGTCAGTGCTGGGTGAAGCCTCGTTCAATCTGCTGTCAGTGCTTGGTGAAGCCTCGTTCAACCTGCTGTCAGTGCTGGGTGAAGCCTCGTTCAACCTGCTGTCAGTGCTGGGTGAAGCCTCGTTCAACTTGCTGTCAGTGCTGGGTGAAGCCTCGTTCAACCTGCTGTCAGTGCTGGGTGAAGCCTCGTTCAACCTGCTGTCAGTGCTGGGTTAGGCCTCGTTCAACCTGCTTTCAGTGCTGGGTGAAGCCTCGTTCAACCTGCTGTCAGTGCTGGGTGAAGCCTCGTTCAACCTGCTGTCAGTGCTGGGTGAAGCCTCGTTCAACCTGCTGTCAGTGCTGGGTGAAACCTCGTTCAACCTGCTGTCAGTGCTGGGTCAAGCCTCGTTCAACCTGCTGTCAGTGCTGGGTTAGGCCTCGTTCAACCTGCTGTCAGTGCTGGGTGATGCCTCGTTCAACCTGATGTCAGTGCTGGGTGAGGCCTCGTTCAACCTGCTGTCAGTGCTGGGTGAAGCCTCGTTCAACCTGCTGTCAGTGCTGGGTGAAGCCTCGTTCAACCTGCTGTCAGTGCTGGGTCAAGCCTCGTTCAACCTGCTGTCAGTGCTGGGTGAAGCCTCGTTCAACCTGCTGTCAGTGCTGGGTCAAGCCTCGTTCAACCTGCTGTCAGTGCTGGGTCAAGCCTCGTTCAACCTGCTGTCAGTGCTGGGTCAAGCCTCGTTCAACCTGCTGTCAGTGCTGGGTCAAGCCTCGTTCAACCTGCTGTCAGTGCTGGGTTAGGCCTCGTTCAACCTGCTGTCAGTCCTGGGTTAGGCCTCGTTCAACCTGCTGTCAGTGCTGGGTGAGGCCTCGTTCAACCTGCTCTCAGTGCTGGGTGAAGCATCGTTCAACCTGCTGTCAGTGCCGGTTGAAGCCTCGTTCAACCTGCTGTCAGTGCTGGGTGAAGCCTCGTTCAACCTGCTGTCAGTGCTGGGTGAAGCCTCGTTCAACCTGCTGTCAGTGCTGGGTGAAGCCTCGTTCAACCTGCTGTCAGTGCTTGGTGAAGCCTCGTTCAACCTGCTGTCAGTGCTGGGTGAAGCCTCGTTCAACCTGCTGACAGTGCTGGGTGAAGCCTCGTTCAACCTGCTGTCAGTGTTGGGTAAAGCCTCATTCAACCTGCTGTCAGTGCTGGGTGAAGCCTCGTTCAACCTGCTGTCAGTGCTGAGTGAAGCCTCGTTCAACCTGCTGCTCGTACGTCTTTCTTTAGTGTACATTGGATTATGATAACTGGTTTGGGATTTCGTTTTGATTGCTTAATTTACGGTGTGTCTGCAGTACGTGTTGATTCAGTTCACCTTCGCTCGTACGGGTCTTTCATTTTGTAAATGATGTTGGCGCCATCCCAGTGCATTGTGTCGTGTGATTTCTTTTATGCTGAACAATGTAATGGTCTTCCGACTGCGCGTCTGTGTTCAGTTATTTTGGTGCTGTTTTAGAAAGACAAGTAAGGAAATTCTTGGACATATTTATCAGAAAACTTTTCAGTCCTGGAACCTTGATCACTTCTAGGTTCCAGGACTGAAACTTCTCTAATATGTCCTAATGTTTGCTCACTTGTCTTTTTAAACCAATTTTTTCGGTATCTGTTATCCAAGTTTATACCATTCTGGCATCAAGGTCTCTACCGGTTTCTTCTATGTATACGAAATCGCTTTTGTTGCTTAGTGTTTGGTAGACTTCCTGAGTCTTATTGGAAACTGTTCTTAGTGACTTCTAAGAAGCGAAGCCTAATTTGTTAGGGTAGCTCTACACATCATCTAGCCGCTCAGGGACCTGGGAAGCTCCTCCTCCACCCTCCCTAGAGTGAATGCTTGAGCGTTCTTCTCATTCTTCAATATATTCTGCTGAAGGGGACCTCAACTCTAGGTGGAAATATGCTATCATTCTTATTCGTTTTTCTTTCAAATAGATTTCCTCTCTCTTTACTCCCCTTACGTATTTCTCATTCATAATCACAAGTTGCTTTACTTTGATTACGTTACCACGTCATCAGTCTCCCACCAAGGTTGGCTGTCCCAGCGACACACATTCACCATCACTCACACAACCGTTATGTTGTCAAAAGTTCGTGGGTATTATTACTATTACAATCACGAGAAAACAATAACCCGTAGGAATCACACACACACACACACACACACACACGCACACACACACACACACACACACACACACACACACACACACACACACACACACACACACAAGGTAACAGAAGTAAGACACGAGAGAGAGGGGTGGGTTGATTGCATTTTCCTGGACTGCAGGAAGGCCTTTGACACAGTTCCTCACAAGAGATTAGTGCAGAAGCTGGAGGATCAGGCGCATATAACAGGGAGGGCACTGCAATGGATCAGGGAATACCTGACAGGGAGGCAACAACGAGTCATGGTACGTGGAGAGGTATCATAGTGGGCGCCTGTGACGAGCGGGGTCCCACAGGGGTCAGTTCTAGGACCAGTGCTATTTTTGATGTACGCGAACGACATGATGGAAGGAATAGACTCTGAAGTGTCCCTATTCGCGGATGATGTGAAGCTGATGAGAAGAATTAAATCGGATGAGGATGAGGCAGGACTGCAAAGAGACCTGGACAGGCTGGACGCGTGGTCCAGAAACTGGCTTCTCTAATTCAACCCTGCCAAATGCAAAGTCATGAAGATTGGCGAGGGGCAAAGAAGACCGAAGACAGAGTATAGGCTAGGTGGACAAAGACTACAGACCTCACTCAGGGAGAAAGATCTTGGGGTGACCATAACACCGAGCACATCACCGGAGCCACACATCAACCAAATAACTGCTGCAGCATACGAGCGCCTGGCAAACCTGAGAATAGTGTTCCGATACCTTAATAAGGAATCGTTCAAGATACTGTACACTGTGTATGTTAGGCCCATACTGGATTATGCAGCACCAGTCTGGAACCCACACCTGGTCAAGCACGTCAAGAAGTTAGAGAAAGTACAAAGGTTTGCAACAAGGCTAGTCCCAGAGCTCAGGGGAATGTCGTACGAGGAAAGGTTGAGGGAAATCGGACTGACGACACTGGAGGACAGAAGGATCTGGGGAGACATGATAACGACATACAAGATACTGCGGGGAATAGACAAGGTGGACAGAGATAGGATGTTCCAGAGAGGGGACACAGAAACAAGGGGTCACAACTGGAAGCTGAAGACTCAGACGAGTCACAGGGACGTTAGGAAGTATTTCTTCAGTCATAGAGTCGTCAGGAAGTGGAATAGCCTAGCAAGTGAAGTAGTGGAGGCAGAAACCATACATAGTTTTAAGAAGAGGTATGACAAAGCTCAGGAAGCAGAGAGAGAGAGGACCTAGTAGCGACCAGTGAAGAGGCGGGGCCAGGAGCTGAGTCTCGACCCCTGCAACCACAATTAGGTGAGTACACACACAGCCAGTATATTTCACAAATATTAATATACTGACACATATATTTTTAGACTTGACTTAAAATACAGATGGTGCAAATATTTAATGTGCTCACCATGGTGTAATGTGTGTGATGGAACATAAGTGTTATGCAGCATGTCAGTTGCTGCACTTGTCACCTACGTCACACTCCATTTATGTTTTATTGTCTATTTTGGCAACTTGTTCCAGTTAATTAAATGTCTAACTTTCAAGAAAAGTTTGCAGACTTAAAAATCTTTTCTTTTTATAGATAATGCTAGTTAATGTTTACTATGTAACTATGTGACCTTGCCCAGTGAAAACGTTTCTAATTCACATAAATTCCACATTTGCCAAATTAAATCAAACTAGAGGTAATAATGTTGGTAGAATTACCGATAATATGTTAGGTAAAGGACACACGTGCACCTAATGCTACATTTTATTGTGGCAACGTTTCGCTCTCCAGGAGCTTTGTCAAGCCATTACGGCTTGACAAAGCTCCTGAAGAGCGAAACGTTGCCAAAATAAAAATGTCGCATTAGTTGCAAATGTGACCTTTTACCCAACAAACTAGACGTAGTTCGGTCGCTGCGCGATCACAGAAATGCACAAACGTAGTACAAAGATAAGTAATATAGTATAAGAGTGTAGCGTAGTGGACATGACTCTACTTAGAAGGTGACTGACTCAAGTTTTTCCCAAATATACTAACTTGTGTCTAACAGAGAGACAATAAACACATCCAGTAGAAACCAGTGAAACAAATACGTCTTACCTCAATACAAGGAAAAATACATAATAATGAAAAGTTTGTAATGCGGTTAAATATTAACTTTGAAGATTTTAAGTGGAAGGGAAGAGGCTTTTAATTTTTATCACACGGAAACTAACATCCCAATTTCTGTAATAGAAATTGGCAAATGTGGATTTACTCGACCCAACACAGATTCAAACTTTACACCAGGAAAGACCAGCTTTAAAAGTTTAAAGCTAAACTGAAGAGGTATTCTCTTCAGTTCCGGGTTGTTCATTAAAGCTTTCTCATGCATATCTCTCCTAAACAAACCCTGCGACTCTTAAGGTTGACGTCACAAGTGGTCTGATTCACAAGTGGTCTAACGTCGCGAGTGGTCTAACGTCACAAGTCGTCTAACGTTTTAAGATACATCAGTCATTAAATACTGAAGCCGTTCAGAAGAGGTAGACTTATATTCTTATCGGGATGATTAAACAAACAAAAATTTGTCACAATTTTACGCAAAATGTAAGTATCCACCTGAACCTGACTCTCCGGTGTCGTCTAATTAGTAGACATCTCTTCTGAAGGTTTGAAGCTCGACCATTCTGAGAGTTTTGGAAGCATCCGAGCCATTCCAGGATGCTGGGAATGGCTTCAACAACTTCGATCACAGCGCACACGGAACATCTCGGTTGTTCCTTGAATCTGATCCTCGTTATCATACTCAAGTGTTCAAAATTTGAATCCATTCGGATGAGGAGTTCTCGAGTTGTGAACAAAAAAAAAAAAACTAAAAGTAGGAGTGAGAAGGAAATAATGGAAAATCAAGTAAGCACTTAAGGTACACTTCCGGGATACCTAATAATTGTTGAAGAGTATAAGTAAGTCAGTAAAACTGTTGAGAGGTGAATGTCTACCACAGATGTGCACAATCATAAAAAAAAATTTACTTACTAGCTTTGTGACTTTATTAAATGCTTTATTGCGTTCAGTTTTATGATTGTTTCATAACTATGACAGCGCTGTATGATCCTTGGGGGTTTAGCGCTTTGTTTTGATTAAAAAAAGTAATCATAACCATGACATCGGCGCCACTTTCAAAGATCTATCACGTGAAAATATCATCTACGGAATATATACCATGTTTGAATACGTAATAATTTAGAACTTATGATGGTACCGTTAAGTGAAAACTGGGATCTTGGTCCATGGACAACATGATGTAAGCAAGGCTGGCCTCCACCGTGGCTGCTGCCGCCACGTAGAAAGTTATATATGGAAAATAACATTTCTCAACTTTAGTGCAAGGATCTTCCCTGGCGGCAAACTTAGCTTTTAAAACATTTTTATTTTGGGGACACAGGAAACTTTCAAAGAGCCAAAAGTTATACATTCATTGCATTTTTCCTTTTGTTTTGCAGAAGTCTGGACCAGCGAAATGTTATCTGCTTTTATCTGTCTGTATTCCTGTCTGTGCCTGACGTCTGTTCATTTCTTCCATTCTATTTACACTTTTTTTCTAATACTCTGGCTGTCCCCTTCCGAGGTAGGGTGACTCGACACAGAAAAAACACTATCACTCCTCCCGTCACTGTCTTGCCAGGAGAGCGCCCACACCGTAGTTCCGATGATCATTCAAACCGCAACATCCTCACCTGTTCTTGAGAGTGCAGGCACTGTACTTCCAGCCTTCAGGACTTGTTCACACTTCAGCTGCACGTCAGATCATAAAAATAAGTTGCCTCCACTCACCCTGTCTGACACACTCACATAATCCTGCTGGATATTCAAACCTCTAGCACTCAAAACCCTCTTCACCCCTCCCCCATCCCTTCAACCATGGGACGATCCCTACCCCGCCTTACATCTACCCCAGATTTATACACCTTCCTGCTGGATGTCCAAGCCCCTAACGCTGAAAACCCCCTTAACCCATCCCCTCAACCTTTCTTAGGACGACCACTACCCCGCCTGCCCTCCACCCATATTTATACACCCTCTTATTCTTCGAAGTCTTTTCTTAATGTCCAGATAACAACCTCGCCTCAGCCTTCAGGATAATACTTTGGGTGACTCCACTTCTCGTAATCTCCGAACACCAAATTCTCTGCAAAATATTCACATTGCGCATTACACTCAAATATGACATCTCTAATGCCTCCAGCTTCCTCCTCGCTGCAAGATTGAAATTCCATCCTTCGCACCCATACAACAGTGTTAGTACCAATATACTCTGGTACATTTCCCTTTTTTGCCTCCATGGATGAAGTTCTTTGTCTCCACAGATGCCCCATGAGCCACCAAACTTTTTGTCCTTCGACAATTCTACGGTATACCATAAAATGTTATCAATATATGTCATACTCAATGATGCGTCACAGACTTAAGGGACACACGTACATACCGTCACTCCTAACACCATTAATTAAGAAGAAGAGTATTAAAGGAGGGCTCGGCACACTAGTCTAGAGTACTGAAATTAGAAACAATGTTAATTGCCACAGATTCCCTTATCGTCCTCTGCAGTGTGTTGTTGCATCTCATCAATGTTTTAACATCACTAAAATTAACTTACGCTTCTGAAGTGACGAAAAACTTCAACAATTTTGTTTACAGTGCGTCCAAAGTATCAATCGTATGCCGTATTCTATTCAAGATTGATGGACTGATCACATCGACTCAAGGTTGAGGGACTGATTACCTCATTCTCCTCCTGTTCTTCAAGTTTCTCCTACGTATGGACTGATGAAGCC
>NW_026476598.1:0-46541 GCF_026875155.1 Cherax quadricarinatus
TCTCCCACGCCATTCACGCTCTGTGTGTCGTTGTTTACCAACACGTGACCATCACCCAGCGGGTTCATGCAATACATTTCATAATAATCCATTGTTTTTTTTTGTGCTTGCAACTGCTAAATAAGTCATCATGGACCCAAGGAAAGCTAGTGCAAGCCCTTTGGTAAATAAAGTGAGGAACACGATCCAGAGGGATTTTGAAGGGTTTGAAGCAGACCCTGTCCCTGCCGACCCTCTGCCTGTTGTGGAAGGTGTTGTGACATTGGGTAAGTCCATGGGGTTGGAGGCGAGTGATGGGGATGTCGAAGAGTTGGTGGAGGACCACAGGGAAGAGCTAACCACTGACGAACTGCAAGAGCTTCAACTGGAACAGCATCAGACCACAGCCGAGGAACTTGCTTCAGAGGAGGAGGAAAAGAGAGTGAAGGAAGTTCCTTCTTTAGTGATTAAGGACAAATGTGGAATGTGGAATGAGTTGCAAAGTTTTGTTGAAAAGTATCACCCTGACCAAGCTGAAACAAGCCATGTCTGCAACATGTACAATGACAGTGTTGTGTCCCACTTCAGGGAAATCTTAAAGAAACGCCTGAAAAAGACCTCTCTGGACAGATATTTTGTGCGACAGGGGTCCAGTGACTCTCAAGTTGTTCCCAGTGGCATTAAAACTAGAAGGGAAGTAACCCCAGATAAGGACTTGCTACCTAAAGTCCTAATGGAAGGAGATTCTCCTTCCAAACAATAGTGTACACCTTCCTCCTATCCCCTCCTCCCGTCTTCCATCCACCCAGAAGTCTTCAGTAAAGGTAAGTGTAATGTTATTATTATTTTTTATATGTATGTACTTGATTTCTCATTGATTTCAGTATGTAAATCTTTATTTAATTTAAAAAAAAAAATTATTTTAATATTTTTGGGTGTCTTCAACGGATTAACTTTATTTCCTTTATTTCTTACGGGGAAAAGGTTTCGAGTTTCGTGAATTTCGACTTTCGGCAGGCTCTCTGGAACGGATTAATCATGAAACTCGGGGGTCCACTGTATTGTAATCATCTTTGCCAGCTGTAAAGCAAGGAAACAAGAGCCATCTCCTGGTGGTAAGGTCTAGTCCTGTAGGATTCTGACATGTCACGGGGAAGGTGGGGGGACTGGTTTATTTACTTCATCTGTGGTAATCATTATAACCCATTAGATTCTCTTAGAAGTTTGTCCTATATCCCATTTTGACTTCTGGTTCTTTGTGATATTTTGTGTTCACAGTTTGTCATAAGCTGGCTTGTCTTAAAAGTCTTGTACATTTGTAAATATTGTACACATTGATTCAGTGAAGGAAAAATTTACAGTTCAGCACAGTATAGTAGTATTTATAAATCATACAAATTATTTGAGTCAAACTTCTTTCCTTGTTGAGTGATTTTTGTAACTGTTGTAACTGTTATTGACAGTTACTTATACAGCACATCCCAGTACTCTAAGCCTATAACACAAGTACTTGAGTTCCTTGAATGAGGCCTGCTCAGGAGTTGAACTAAAGACCTCTAGTTTGACAGGCGAAACTTCTATCAGTATATTGTTTATCAGTTGTGTATCAGGAACACTGGCTGGCTATTTTTACCGAGTTTCAGGTTAGATGGCCTGCTTCACAGGTGCTGTTTAGTGATGTGGTCCTGTCCGAAGATCAGATGACATTCCTGGGGATAATTCTTGACCAGGCCCTCTCTTGGATTTCCGTTTAAAGGAGCTGAAAGTGCAACACTCTGCAAGTGATAGATTTCTTAAAGGTGTTCTCCTATTATACCCAACATGCCAATTCAGGTCTGAGTATGGTTGTCAGAGCTACTTCTTAATCAGTTTTTCCCTGCTGCTCTGTGTGTGTGTGTGTGTGTGTACACGTATTTACTTGCCTGTTTGTGGTTGCATGGGTCACAGCCCCTGACCCCTTCCCTTTGCTGGGCGTGTGTCTGTCTGTGGCCCATATAACAGAATATGTGACTGATATATCATTGTCATTATCTGAAGTGGTAAACCAGTGAGAGTTATTCACCATAAAGGGTGGTGTACCTAATGGTATTCGCCTTCTTGGTGAACGATACAGAATGGGATAATTCCTGCCCTTTTGCAGGTGTGGACCTTTAACAATGCCCTATTCCTTTCTACCCACA
Source organism: Cherax quadricarinatus (assembly GCF_026875155.1). Taxonomy (NCBI): domain Eukaryota; kingdom Metazoa; phylum Arthropoda; class Malacostraca; order Decapoda; family Parastacidae; genus Cherax; species Cherax quadricarinatus. The sequence continues at coordinate 2,160 of NW_026476598.1, forward strand.
CAATTTTTGTATTATACCTTCCCCCCTCCTCCTATCCTTGCCATGAAAACACAAGCAATGTCCTGAATATCTTGCTACCAAGTTTGTCAAGGCTGGGAACCAAAGCAATTATGAAGACCCAGGCCAGGACCCATCCTGGCGAGCTTACCTGTACTGTAGTGTGACAGGGAGCCTTGCCAGTCATTTGGGGCTGCCATGTTGTCTGACTCTCCTCCCAAGCTTGACCAGTCATGTACTGTTCATTCCGCACAATGTTTTTGCTCCTGAATCTAGCCCCAGCTCTTTTACTTTTACCCATCCCCACTTTCCCCACACTTCTTGTGGACCTTTACCTCTGAGTGAGTGAGTTAGAATGAGAGTTTCAACGTCATTTTTCTGTATTGAAGTTCAACTTGATACTTTTATGTAAAATTGTGTTAGCAAGATTATCAGTAACTACTTTTGTTTCAGAAATGCCGTGATTTGATTGGTAATGTTTTAAATGGTTGCAATGAAGTCGTGAGTGACATTCGTGCTTACACACACCGCCTGCATGGTCTTCTGCAACACCAGGAGCTCTCTGCTATCAACACTGTTCACAGCCTCACCAATGACTTCAGCAAAACTCTCACCAACTATGTTAGTCACATCTTTTACCCAAAATTAATTTTCCTCTGTACAATTTGTTTATGGTTTTGTTTTCTTTAATAATAATAATAATAATAATAATAATAATAATAATAATAATAATCAGCATGATACAGTGGTTGTACAAAGGAGAATGACATTAGGTGTACATGCTGAAAGCCCCTGTATATGCAGAGCATTCTGGGCAAACTTAAGACTGACTTAGGATTAAGATGGCAATAACAACAAGTTGTGAAATTATGTTGTATTGACTTGAATCAATAAATTAATTTAAATAATTTAGCAATGTATATTCTTGTAGTGGAGAAAATTTTTTGTCATTCATCATCATCCAAGTTATATGAGATATTGCTTTACGAAGTTGGTTGTAGGAATTGAAAAAGAAAAAAATAGATTTTTACTGAAAAATACTTATTTAATTTTACCATTTTCAGCTATTTTCCTGTAAACTATGTCTTGAGTTTTGGAGATTTGATTTAGTGAAGGAGAGTTTACAGTACAGATCTACGGAAATGTAAGGAAATTCATTGTTCATAGCGTAAGATGAGCTTCTGAAGTTGTAATAGTGTGTTGATAAAGAAATACATACGTGACTATTTGAAAAGTAGATTGATTGACAGCAAGAGCATTAGGGAAGTACTTCTGTCCTGTCTTAAAAGAGTGAAACACAAGACTTGTTAAATGTTTTACTCTATTGTAAAAATTGCTAGTATTTTCTTTCTGCCACATAATCACACAGGTAAATCTCAATATCAAGTTATTGTATTATCTCAGAAGTGATTATTGAAATGGCATCTTTTTGTGAATAGCCTATTGACATATTGGCTAGGTTATTAAGGCCTCTGAAAAGTGATCAGGTTAGATCTAATTTTCTTGGAGTGCATCTTAGCCACTGACATATCTCTAGAGACTGACAGGGCTAATGACATCTCTAGAAGGCAGCTAGGCTTGGAATAGAGGCAGAAGGTCTCCCTTATGCCATGGCAGTTTCTCATCTCCGCCTCCAAGGGAGACTACCTCGTGTTTCTTATTCCCGTGTTTCAAAACGTCCCCCCACTTCTGGGATCCCATCTTCTGCAACCACCTCTGTGGTTACCTCTCCCATAGTCACTCCTGTATCTAATTCTTTTGCTGTCCTAGGCTCAGACGTCCCTACTTCAACACCTCAGTCTGATCTCGCTTCTTCGTGTTCTCCCTCACAAGCCTCAGTAGCGACGAGATCTCGTATGACACCTCCTCCTAATCGTCCCTCTACTTCTCAAAAGTCAAAAAAAGGTCTGTTAACACCTCCTACCCATCTTCCACCTCCTCATTTTACCTTCCCTGTCTCTGTACCTGGTTCTTCCCCTCTCACTGGCTCGGTTACAAGTGTAGAGGTTCACCCTCCTCCTCATACTGTACCTTCCTCCCCTGTTCCCTCCCAAGTTTCTTCCTCTTCTGCCACCTCCTAGGTTTCTGCCTCTTCTGTCCCCTTCCACGCTTCTCCAGTTCCCTCCACCCTTTTGCCCCCCCCCTTACCTTGGTACAGTCCATTACAGTTCCAATCTTTACTCATCCTCCCCCTACCATTTCCAATATTGTCTCCCATACAACGTCTCTGAATTCCGAAACATTTGAAGCAATCTCTGAATATATTGCAGAGACCAAACCATCAATGGACACTGATCCACCCTCCGTTCCTTCTCTCTCCTCTGCTCCATCTGCGCAACTCCTTTCTTCACAGCGCACCATTCCTTCGCTGCTTGAACGTTTTCCACTGCCTCCGCATGTGGACTTTCCTAACTCCTCTAGTCCGTAGGAACCCTTACCTGCAGATTTCAGGTATCTTTATCATTGCCAATCATGGCCTATTTACAGTGGAATATACGCGGCCTCAGGGGTAATTGGGGTGAGCTTCAGATGTTACTCTCCCAGTTTTCCCCTGTTGGTGTTTGCTTACAGGAACCAAAATTACACTCTGCTGTTATCTCTCCCATCTCAGGCTATAATTTATTGTATTCTTCAGATCCTTTTCCTGATGGGACCTTTAATGAAAGTGCCCTTCTTCTACGCACTGATATTCCGTACCATCAGCTATTTGTTCGTACTTCGCTGCATTACACTGCAGCCCGTATCCACTTGCATAGGTGGTATACGCTCTGTTCTTTATATCTCTCTCCTTCTCGGGCATTATCTATTCCAGATATTGCTTTTCTTCTTTCGTCATTACCGCCCCCGATTCTGTTACTTGGCGATTTTAATGCCCACCATTTCCTCTGGGGAGGGTCTCACTGTGATTCCCGTGGCATTCAGTTAGAGGCTTTTCTTGCCACCCACCCCCTCCATGTTTTAAATACAGGTACTCACACCCATTTTGATCCTCAGACTCACACTCTCTCTTGCATCGATCTCTCAGTCTGCTCTTCCTCCGCCGCATTAGACTTCACTTGGTCTGTTCTCCCGGACTTACATGACAGCGATCATTTCCCAATCATTCTTACTTCCCCTTCATATTCACCACCTCTTCGCATCCCACGCTGGCAATTTGATCAGGCAAATTGGAACCTTTACTCACACCTAACTGTTTTTAGAGATGTTCCTTCTTTGTCCTCCATCGATGAGCTTTTACACCTCTTCTCGTCCTCCGTTTTAACCGCAGCTTCTAATTGTATACCCCAAACTTCGGGCAGGCATTCTCAGAAATGCGTGCCTTGGTGGTCTCCTGCTTGTGCTCGTGCAGTATGTTTGAAGAGCGCTGCATGGGGCAGGTACCGGTACGATAGAACCACACAGAGACTTCTTGATTTTAAGCAGAAGCGTGCGATCACTCGCAGTGTCATCCATGACGCTAAACGCACTTGCTGGCGAGATTGTCTCCACCATCACCTCTGCTTCCTCTATGAGTGCAGTCTGGAAAACAGTACGAAAACTGAGTTGTAAATATTCTCCTGACCCGGCTCCTGTTCTGCGGGTTGCCGGTGTTGATACAGCAAACCCACTAGATGTTGCCAATGAAATTGGCAATCATCTGGTCCATATTTCTCAGGGACTTCATCTATGCCCCTCATTTCTTTCCTCAAAGTCTGCCAGAGAGTTAGCACCCTTGGACTTTTCTTCTCTCAGAGAAGAACAGTATAATGTGCCTTTTACACTTCAAGAACTGGAGGCAACACACTCAGCTTGCCGATCATCGGCAGCTGGGCCATACGACATTCATATTCGTATGCTACAACATTTACATCAGTCAGCCCTTGCAGTCCTATTGCGCCTTTACAATCTTATTTGGTCACAAGGAGTTCTTCCACAGCTGTGGAAATCTGCCACTGTTCTCCTTTTCCGCAAACCGGGTACTACGGGACATGAAGCCTCCCACTATCGTCCCATTGCTCTTACCAGTGCAGTTTGCAGAGTGATGGAACGCCTAGTAAATAGACGTTTAGTGTGGTATTTAGAGACACACAACAGTCTCTCCACTCGTCAATATGGCTTTCGTAAGGGACGTTCTACCATAGACCCCTTACTATGCTTGGATACGTATGTTCGTAATGCCTTTGCGAATAACCACTCAGTTATTGCCATATTTTTTGACCTTGAGAAGGCATATGACACAACTTGGAGGTATAATATTTTAGCCCAAGCCCACTCCTTAGGCCTTAGAGGCAATCTACCATCCTTCCTTAAGAACTTTTTAACTGACAGGCATTTCCGTGTTCGGGTTAATAATGTGCTCTCCCCGGACTTTATCCAAGCTGAAGGTGTCCCCCAGGGATGTGTTCTGAGCACAACACTTTTTCTCCTTGCTATTAATGATTTGGCCTCTAGTCTTCCATCAAATATTTGGTCATCACTCTATGTTGATGACTTCGCTATTGCCTGTGCAGGCGCTGACTGTCACCTCATTACAGTTTCTCTCCAGCATGCAGTCGACCGTGTTTCCAATTGAGCCACTACACATGGGTTTAAATTTTCCAGCATTAAGACCCACCAAATTACTTTCACTAGACGCTCTGTCATCTCCGATCATCCTTTGTACCTCTATGGCTCCTATATCCCTGAACATGATACAGTCAAGTTTCTGGGCCTCCTCTTTGACCGTATGTTACCTGGAGTTTACCTGGAGAGAGTTCCGGGGGTCAACGCCCCCGCGGCCCGGTCTGTGACCAGGCCTCCTGGTGGATCAGAGCCTGATCAACCAGGCTGTTACTGCCGGCCGCACACAAACCAACGTACGAGCCACAGCCTGGCTGGTCAGGAACCGACTTTAGGTGCTTGTCCAGTGCCAGCTTGAAGACTGCCAAGGGTCTGTTGGTAATCCCCCTTATGTATGCTGGGAGGCAGTTGAACAGTCTCGGGCCCCTGACACTTATTGTATGGTCTCTTAACGTGCTAGTGACACCCCTGCTTTTCATTGGGGGAATGTTGCATCATCTGCCAAGTCTTTTGCTTTCGTAGTGAGTGATTTTCGTGTGCAAGTTCGGTACTAGTCCCTCTAGGATTTTCCAGGTGTATATAATCATGTATCTCTCCTGCCTGCATTCCAGGGAATACAGGTTTAGGAACTTCAAGCGCTCCCAGTAATTGAGGTGTTTTATCTCCGTTATGCGCGCCGTGAAGGTTCTCTGTACATTTTCTAGGTCAGCAATTTCACCTGCCTTGAAAGGTGCTGTTAGTGTGCAGCAATATTCCAGCCTAGATAGAACAAGTGACCTGAAGAGTGTCATCATGGGCTTGGCCTCCCTAGTTTTGGAGGTTCTCATTATCCATCCTGTCATTTTTCTAGCAGATGCGATTGATACAATGTTATGGTCCTTGAAGGTGAGATCCTCCGACATGATCACTCCCAGGTCTTTGACGTTGGTGTTTCACTCAATTTTGTGGCCAGAATTTGTTTTGTACTCTGATGAAGATTTAATTTCCTCATGTTTACCATATCTGAGTAATTGAAATTTCTCATCGTTGAACTTCATATTGTTTTCTGCAGCCACTGAAAGATTTGGTTGATGTCCGCCTGGAGCCTTGCAGTGTCTGCAATGAAGACACTGTCGTGCAGATTCGGTGTCATCTGCAAAGGAAGACATGGTGCTGTGGCTGACATCCTTTCCCTATGTCAGATATGAGGATGAGGAACAAGATGGGAGCGAGTACTGTGCCTTGTGGAACAGAGCTTTAAACCGTAGCTCCCTCGGACTTTACTCTGTTGACGACTACTCTCTGTGTTTCTGTTGTGAGGAAAATTATGACCCATCGACCGATTTTTTCCTGTTATCCCTTTGCACGCATTTTGTGCGCTTTTACGCCATGGTCACATTTGTCGAAGGCTTTTGCAAAGTCTGTATATATTACATCTGCATTCTTTTTGTCTTCTAGTGCATCTAGGACCTTGCGTAGTGATCCAATAGTTGAGACAGACAGGAGCGACCTGTTCTAAACCCATGTTGCCCTGGGTTGTGTAACTGATGGGTTTCTAGATGGGTGGTGATCTTACTTCTTAGGACCCTTTCAAAGATTTTTATGATATGGGATGTTAGTGCTATCGGTCTGTAGTTCTTTGCTGATGCTTTACTGAACCCTTTGTGGAGTGGGGCTATGTCTGTTGTTTTTAGTAACTGTGGATGACCCCCGGTTGTCCCATTCTCCCTCTCCATAGGTGGCAAAGGCTCGTGATAGGGGGTTCTTGCAGTTTTTGATGAACACAGAGTTCCATGGTCTGGCCTGGGGCAGAGTGCATGGGCATGTCATTTATCGCCTGTTCGAAGTCATTTGGTGTCAGGATAACATCGGATACACTTGTGTTAACCAAATTCTGTGGCTCTTATAAAAATTCATTTTGATCTTCGACTCTCAGTCTGGTTAGCGGCTTGTTAAAAACTGAGTCATACTGGGACTTGAGTAGCTCACTCATTTCCTTGCTGTCATCTGTGTAGGACCCATCTTGTTTAAGTAGGGGCCTAATACTGGACGTTGTTCTCGACTTTGATTTGGCATAGGAGAAGAAATACTTTGGGTTTCTTTCAATTTCATTTATGGCTTTTAGTTCTTCCCGCGATTCCTGATTCCTATAAGATTCCTTTAGGTTAAGTTCGATGCTTGCTATTTCTCTGACCAGTGTCTCCCTACGCATATCAGATATATTGACCTCTTTTAGCCGCTCTGTTATTCTTTTCCGTCGCCTGTAAAGGGAGCGCCTGTCTCTTTCTATTTTACATCTACTCCTCCTTTTTCTTAGAGGAATAAGCCTTGTGCATACATCGAGTGCCACCAAGTTAATCTGTTCTAGGCATAAGTTGGGGTCTGTGTTGCTTAGTATATCTTCCCAGCTTATATCGGTTAGGACTTGGTTTACTTGGTCCCACTTTATGTTTTTGTTTTTGAAGTTGAATTTGGTGAATGCTCCCTCGTGACTAATCTCATTATGTCAGTCTGGGGCTCCACGCATACATGTCTGAACCTCAATTATGTTGTGATCTGATATATTGTTTTTGATATGGTGACATTTCTTATCAGATCATCATTGTTAGTGAAGATGAGGTCTAGTGTATTCTCCAGTCTAGTAGGCTCTATTATTTGCTGGTTTAAATTGAATTTTGTGCAGAGATTTAAAAGCTCGCGTGAGTGTGAGTTTTCATCAGAGCTGCCTCCTGGTGTTATTACTGCAACAATATTATTTGCTATATTCCTCCATTTTAGGTGCCTTAAGTTGAAATCCCCCAGGAGCAAGATGTTGGGTGCAGGAGCTGGAAGATTTTCCAGACAGTGGTCAATTTTTAACAGCTGTTCCTGGAATTGCTGGGATGTTGCATCTGGAGGCTTGTAGACTACCACAATGACTAGGTTTTGTTCTCGACCTTTACTGCTAAAACTTCCACTACATCATTTGAGGCATTAAGCAGTTCTGTGCAAACAAGTGACTCTGCAATGTACAGGCCAACCCCCCCCCCCCCCCCTTTTTTTTCCTGTTCACTCTGTCACATCTGTATAGGTTGTAACCTGGGATCCATATTTCGTTGTCCAAGTGATCCTTTATGTGAGTCTCAGTGAAAGCCGCGAACATTGCCTTTGCCTCTGCAAGCAGTCCACGGATGAAAGGTATTTTGTTGTTTGTTGCTGTCTTTAGACCCTGTATATTTGCAAAGAAGAATGTCATCGGACTGGTGGTATTGTTGGTACTGGGGGGGGGTATTTTTTTTCCGTCATTAGTATCTGTATCTGTTGGTTTGGAGTGGAGGCCATCGACTGTGGTTCCACTCCAGGAATGACTGGATTTGGTGTATGATTTCTGCCATTTCCTGCCAGTTTTTTTTCCTTCCTGGCACTAAAAAACCTCTCCCTCTTGAGTGGCTGTGGCTACCCAGGTTTTCCCATGGCCTGGATGTTTTGTATCTTTTTGTCCCCTTTAGATGGTGTGCCTGACAATTTAAGTTATAGCACAGATTTTCCTGTACTGAAGAGGTACACAGTTCAGGGTGAAAAAGCTTACAGGAAGGGAGTTTGCATTTTCCTGTTGTCATATGGGCATGGCATTTTCTAGGGTGGTCATAGTTGCACGTCTCATCTGTTTTTCCAGATTTCCCATGCCTGTAGATACCAAGTGCATAGTATGTGCACAGGCTTGGTTTCCGTTTGCCTTGGGTTTCTGTGACTGTATTCCCTGTTGGTGCATGTTTCCCTGTCTTATTCCTATCCTCCCTAGCACCAACAATGGAGCTCCCACCAGTTGTTTTTGGTAATATATCCTCACTATTGCTAGTGGAGTCCTCTTGTTTGCTATTTCCTGTGGTATTTCTAGTTTGCAATATTGGTTTTATCTTATCTTTGACTACACTTGTTTCCCTACTACGGCTCCTGTCCTGTATGAGGTCATTTATATGTATTCCTTCCTGCGTATAATTCCCTACTACAAATAAATAACAAAAAGGCACAATACCGTGACTGGAACGGTATTATAAAGAGTGGAAATTTCTGCTGGAAGGAACTGCACAGTGGCATGTACATTCACTACTTTTCCTATCATGCTTCCCCTGTCAAGAAAAGTGTTCTTATCTCCCTCTTTCTCCGTGCCCTCCGCATCTGTGATCCTCAGTTCCTTCCAGCAGAAATTTCCACTCTTTATAATTCGTTCTCCCGTCTTGGCTACCCTTCCCATTTCATAGACTCTGCCCTCTCACGTGCTAAACGCAATTTCTTCTCTCCCAAACTCTCTACTCATGGGAACTCTTCTATCCTCTGCCTTCCCTACATTTCCGGTCTTTCTAATCTCAACAATTCTCTCCGTCCCTTAGACATCAAGCTTACCTTCCGCCAGACTAACACTCTTCGCACTAATCTCGTTCATACCTCTCCTCCCTCCACAGATGTTTCCTGGTGTCTACTCTATTTCTTGCTCCTCCTGTCCTCTTCAATACTTTGGAGAAACTGGTCGATCTCTTTCTGACAGACTTAGGGAGCACAAAAATAGTGTTAGGCTTGCCGACACTAACAATGCTCTTTTCTGTCACGTCAGAGATCATAGCCATCCTATTGACTGGTCTTCTGCTAAAACTGTCTTCCCTACTTCCAACTCGAACAGTCGCCGTTTAGTTGAATCCTCTCTAATACACAACTTTCCTTGTATGAACCTTAGCCCTGGCTTCGTCTCTGTAGATGCCTTCCTCTCCCACTACATTGTAAAATGCTCCAAACTTCAGAACAACCCGTGACTTAACCTGAATCCCTCATTTTTTTTTTTTTTTTTTTTTTTTTTTTCTTCTTTTCTTTTTCTTCTTCCTCTTCCCCTTTCCTCTCTCCTTTTCTCCTCTGGGTTGTCTTTCTCTCTCCTGTCTCGTGTTTCTGTTCCTTCTTTATTTTATTTCACCACTTCCCCTTTCAAAGCACCTCGGTGCGCTTGCTCTCCCTCTGTGGTTTCTAGCTCTCTTGCAGTGCTCCCCCTTCCTTTGTATTTGACTGGCTCGTCTTCCTTATTTCCCACTTCTACCACTACCACTACTACTACCTCTTCTTCTACTACATCTACTGATGAAATTAGACACATGTGCGCGTCTGGTTGTCTTTGTTGTGGACGTTTCGCCATCCAGTGGCTGGCTGGATGGCGAAACGTCTACGGTGGGGATGCCCGGGTGTTGTGCGTGTGTCATTTCATCCTGTCGGTATTATATACAATTCTTGTACTACTACTACTACTACTACTACTACCACTACTACTACCTCCACCTCTTCCTGCCTATATATAGTTGTCCTGCTCCTCCTCTGTTAGTGTGACTTTGTCAATGGTCCAAGTCGGACCGAAACGTCGTCGTAAGCTTCTGTCTTTTATGTGCGGGTTATTTGTGTATAATTCCCTACTACCTGGACAAAATCTCCAGCTTCACCATTACTGTCTCCCAGGACAGCACCTCCAGCTTCACCATTACTGTCTCCTAGGACAGCACCTCCAGCTTCACCATTACTGTCTCCAGGACAGCACTGTCAGCCCCACATTTACTGACTACCAGGACATCACCTCCAGCCTTACAGTTTCCGACTACATGGCCAGTATCAAGGGCAGTACCATCACCCAGACTTTTTATGTTCCCATCTGTTGTAGAAAGCTCCAGTTTTCTATGAAAGCAGCTTTGATGTTATCCTCTTTTAATACCCTTGTGATTTTAGTCCACAGATTTATCTCATTTGGCATACCCAAAAACACTTCCCTGTTTTAATACTGCTTGTAGATAGTTCTTGGATATCTGCACAAGGGGCGTGACACCAATTTCCACAAAAATGACAATTTATCCATGTGGAAGCCCGTTTGTTTGATTGACCGCAGACTACACACAGCTTCATAATGATTTGAATGGTTGATTTACTGTAATCTACTAGCAACCTCTTGAATATTCTATTAATAAACCTCCTTAAATGAAGCTCTACTATTTGTATTTCTATTTCTAACTGTACTTGTATATTGGACAGCTTACCGTGTACGTCCTGATTTATAATATTGTTTTGTGTTTGATGAGGCACCTACAACCCCATCCGTTTACAGTCTGCTTTATTGTCCAACGAATCCGTTGAAACCAGTCAGGGTTCGGACCAGTCAAGGGTTCGGACCAGTTGATCTGATCTGATCAGTGGGTCACTTATTTAAAACATAACTGGTCGGTGATTTGGGCTAACACATGAAGGATCTGGAGTTTACCCTGGAGTTTACCTGGAGATTGTTTCGGGGGTCAACGCCCCCGCGGCCCGGTCTGTGACCAGGCCTCCTGGTGGATCAGCGCCTGATCAACCAGGCTGTTGCTGCTGGCTGCACGCAAACCAACGTACGAGCCACAGCCCGGCTGATCAGGAACTGACTTTAGGTGCTTTCCAGTGCCAGCTTGAAGACTGCCAGGGGTTTGTTGGTAATCCCCCTTATGTGTGCTGGGAGGCAGTTGAACAGTCTCGGGCCCCCCGACACTTATTGTATGGTCTCTTAACGTGCTAGTGACACCCCTGCTTTTCATTGGGGGGATGGTGCATCGTCTGCCAAGTCTTTTGCTTTCGTAGTGAGTGATTTTCGTGTGCAAGTTCGGTACTAGTCCCTCTAGGATTTTCCAGGTGTATATAATCATGTATCTCTCCCTCCTGCGTTCCAGGGAATACAGGTTTTTGAAACCTCAAGCGCTCCCAGTAATTGAGGTGTTTTATCTCCGTTATGCGCGCCGTGAAAGTTCTCTGTACATTTTCTAGGTCGGCAATTTCACCTGCCTTGAAAGGTGCTGTTAGAGTGCAGCAATATTCCAGCCTAGATAGAACAAGTGACCTGAAGAGTGTCATCATGGGCTTGGCCTCCCTAGTTTTGAAGGTTCTCATTATCCATCCTGTCATTTTTCTAGCAGATGCGATTGATACAATGTTATGGTCCTTGAAGGTGAGATCCTCCGACATAATCACTCCCAGGTCTTTGACGTTGGTGTTTCGCTCTATTTTGTGGCCAGAAATTGTTTTGTACTCTGATGAAGATTTTAATTTCCTCATGTTAAATCTACTGGAAATTATCTACCTGAGTAATATGTGATTTGATTGATACAAAAGTATAACTTGCGTGTTGAAGAAACCGGTGATTTCTGGCAGCTCCTACAATGACGAACGGTTTAAGCCTCATCCCTTGTTTATCAATCGCTGTATCTAGCTTTTCTAGTTTTTTTTCTTCTCCACCACAATAAATGCTATATTATCACTATAGTTGACTGGTGGAAATTTTGGAGGAAGGACGCTTTTTCTGTAGTAATAATTGCTTCTCGTTGTATATATTGCGACCGCTGGTAACTACAGGTTATATGAAATTCACAGTATACGTCTGGTATTTCAAGAAAAAAGAAACTAATGAAAGTCACTCCACTCCACTAAGTACCATTATAATACTGGTTAGTTGCTACTACAGCACTGTATTCTGCTATTCACTGGTATCACTAGATTATATACGACTACACTAGCAGGCCAGGAAGATTATTAAAACAGCTGACCACTCTGGTAAGATTCTGGCGACTTTCTGGCACCTGCCTCTATAGGCTTATCACTTCATTTTCAAATTCACCTGTTTTCAAATGTTAGTGGCTTTGCTAAAAACCTGTCATATGACTTGAGTACTCACTCATTTCCTTGCTGTCATCTGTTGTAGGACCCATCTTGTTTAAGTAGGGGCCCAATACGGGACGTTTGTCTCGACTTATGATTTGGCATAGGATACGAAATAACAGTGACCCCTGCTTAACGATAATTTTTTGATTCCAGAATATGGTTCAGGTCCATACTGATGACCGAATGTTGTTCCCATAAGGAATAATGTGAATAATTAGTGCCATTTCAGACCCCCAAACATACATTTCATACGCACTTATATAATTACGCTAATAATTGGTCGCATTGGGAGGTGATTCATTAAGCGTGGGTCCACTGTATCTTTGGTTTCTTTTATTTCATTTTTGGATTTTAATCTTCCCTAATTTTCTGACTCCTATAAAATTCCTTTAGCTTAAGATCGATGCATGCATTTCACCCTGATCATGTCCTCCCCTACCACCTTTCAGATATTATTGACTCTTTTAAAGCCGCTCTTTAATTCTTTTCCGTTGCCTGTAAAGAAGTGCCTTTCCTCTTTCTATTACATCTACTCCTACATGTTTAAAATCTTTTTGACTTTAAATCCACTAAATGTATTGGTTAGAAATCAAGCAGATACTTTATGGCGGATTTGGCCATTACTTCCAGTACAAGTAATGTGAATGAGTTAATTATTTAAAGTTTGGTGCACTGACGGCACCACCAACCTGGCCTGTGGGTTCATACATCCGCTTGCATGCGGCCGCAATATTAACACCTGGTTGATCCATAACCCTGCTCCACTATAGGCCGGTCTCAGACCGGGCCATGTGGGCGTTGACCCCCCCGAAACCCTCTCCAAGGGAAACTCCACGTTAATTTCAATGTCCCCATTTAAGCATGGTAATGACCTGTCATCAAGTAAGCGTTTAAACGGGTCCATTCATTTTAGTCTTTGGAGATATTACTGGGGTTTGAGGGTACTGGACTCTTGCCCGACTCTTGTCATACCTTATCCATATGACACATTTTGCCTGCGCAGCACATTGTCACTACTTTGGTTGAGTTGCAATATCATTGGCTGTTTTTGCGCGAGCCAGTCCCTTGTGTATTTATTTCCGCGCACACAAGACCAACAAACAATCAGTGGACCCTTGATTTTTTGGCAGCATCCGATTTCGTGAAATCGACCTTCGGCAAGTTTTCTTTTTGTTCAAAATTTGGCCTGATTTTCGGCGACCATCCGTACCCGTCCACCCAACACCGTGCACACCAAGCTAGACCTCCGCACGCCAGTCACGCTCTTGTGTCTTGTTTTACCAACACGTGGACTCATCACCCACGTTCAATCAATACATTTCATTATATCCATTGTTATTTTTTGTGCTGCAACTGCTAAATAAGTCATCATGGAACCAAAGGAAAAGCTAGCCAAGCCCTTGGTAAATATAGTGAGGAACACGATCCAGAGGGATTTTTTTATTTTTGAAGGGTTTGAAGCATAACTAAACCATGTCCTGCCGACCCTCTCCTGTTTTGAAGGTGTTGTGACATTGGTAAGTCCATGGGATGGAGTCGAGGATGGGATGTTCGAAGAGTTGGTGGAGGACCACGAGGGAAGAGCTAACCACTGACGAACTGCAATAGCTTCAACTGAACAAGCATCAGACCACAGTCCGAGAACTTGCTTCAGAGAGAGAAAACAGAGTGAAAGGAAGTTCCTCTTTTAGTGATTAAGACAAATTGGAATTGTGGAATGAGTTGCAAAGTTGTTGTTGAAAAGTATCACCCCTGACCAAGCTGAAACAAGGCCATGTCCAGCACCCAGTACAATGACAGTGTTGTGTCCCACTTCAGGAAATCTTAAAGAAACGCCTGAAAAAGACCTCTCGGACGATATTTTGTGCACTGTCCAGTGACTCTCAATTTTCCCTAGTGGCATTAAAACTAAAGGGAAGTAACCCCAGATAAGGACTGCAACCTAAAGTTCCTAAATGGAAGAGATTCTCCTCCAAACAATAGTGTACAATACCTCCCCTATCCCCCTCCCCCCAGTCTTCCATCCACCCAGAAAGTCTTCATAAAGGGTAATGTAATGTTATTTTAATTTTTATATGTAAGTACTTGAGTTCTTCATTGATTTCTAATGTAATCATTATTTAATTTAAAAAAAAAAATTATTTAATATTTTTTGGGTGTCTTCCACGATTAACTTTATTTCCATTAATTCTTACGGAATAGGTTTCGAGTTACGTGAATGTTCGACTTTCGGCAAGCTCTCGGATAACGGATTAATCATGAAACTCCGGGTCCACTGATTGTAATCAGCTTTGCCACTGTAAGCAAGGAAACAAAGCCATCTCCAGGTGGTAGGTCTAGTCCTTAGATTCTGACATGGTCACGGAAGGTGGGGACTGTTTTAATTTACTTCATCTGTGGTAATCATTATAACCCAAGTAAACTTCTCTTAGAAAAAAGTTTTTCCTATATTCCCATATTGACTTCTTTTCTGGTTCTTTGTGAGATATTTGTGTTCACATTTTCATAAGCTGCTTGTCTTAAAATCTTGTACATTTGTAAATATTTTACACATTGATTCATTGAAGGAAAAATTTTACAGTTTCAGCACAGTATAGTAGTAATTTATAAATCATACAAATATTTGAGTCAAACTTCTTCCTTGTTGAGAGTGAATTTTTGAAACTGTTGTAACTGTTGATTGACAGTTACATATACACACATCCAAGTACTCTAACCTATAACAAATACTTGAGTTCCTGAATGAGGCCTGGCTCAGGAGTTGATCTAAAGACCTCTAGTTTGAACAGTGCAAACTTCTATCAGTATATTGTTTATCAGTTGTGTATCAAACACTGTCTGGCTATTTGTTTTACCGAGTTTCAGTTAGATGGCCGCTTCACAGTGCGGTTTAGTGATGGGTCCAGTCCGAAGATCACTGACATTCCTGGGGATAATTCTTGACGCAGCCCTCTCTGATTTCCGTTTAAAGGAGCTAAAGCAACACTCTGCAAGTGATAGATTTCTTAAAGTGTTCTCCTAATTATACCCAACACCAACTCAGATCTGAGAATGGTTGTCAGAGCTACTTCTTAATAGTTTTTCTCCCTGCTGCTCTGTGTGTGTGTGTGTGAGTTACACGTATTTAGAACTTGCCTTTTGTGGTTGCATGGTCACAGCCCCCTGACTCCCTTCCCTTTGCTGGCTGTGTCCTGTCTGTGGCCCATATAACAGAATATGAGTCTGATATATCAATTGTCATTATCTGAAGTTATCCATGAGATAGTCACCATAAAGGGTGGTGGTACCTAATGTATTCGCCGTTCTTGGTGAACCGATACAGAATGGGATAATTCCGCCCTTCTTTGCAGGTTGGACCTTTAAACAATGCCCTATTCATTTCTACCCACACAATTTTTCGTATTATACCCTCCCCCCTCCTCCTATCCTTGTCCATGAAAACACAAGCAATGGTCCTGAAAAATCTTCTACCAAAGTTTGTCAAGGCTGGAACCAAAAGCCTTATGAAGACCCAGGCCAGATGACCCAATCCTGTCGAGCTTACCTGTACTGTAGTGTGACAGGGAGCTTGCCAGTCAGTTGGGGCGCCATGTAGCCTGACTCATCCTCCCACATCTTGACCAGTCATGTACTGTTTCATTCCGTCAACAATGTTTTTGCTCCTGAACTAGCCCCAGCTCTTTTCTTTTACCCATCCCCACATTCCCCACACTTCTTGTGGACCTTTACTCTGAGTGAGTGAGTAATGAGAGTTTCAACGTCATTTTTTCTGTATTGAAGTTCATCTTGATACTTTTATGTAAAAATTTGTGTTTACAAGATTATCTGAGTAACCTACTTTTGTTTCAGAAATGCCGTGATTTGCTTGTAAATGTTTTTTTAATGGTTGCAAGAATCCGTGAGAGACATCGTGCTTACACACAACCGCCTGCATGTCTTCTGTCTGCAACACCAGGAGCCTCTCTATCATCACTGTTCACAGCCTCACCAATGACTTCAGCAAAACTCTCACCAACTATGTTTAGTCACATTTTTACCCAAAATTAATTTTTTTATTTCCCTCTGTACAATTTGTTTAGGTTTGTTTTCTTAATAATAAAAATAATAATAATAATAAAACTAATAATAATAATAATCACATGATCAGTGGTTGTACAAGAGAATGACAATTAGGTGTACACTGAAAGCCCTGTTAATACAGAGGCATTCCTGGGCAAACATAAGACTGACTTAGATTAAGATGCAATAAACAACAAATTTGTGAAATTATGTTTTATTGACTTGAATCAATAAATTAATTTAAAATAATTTAGCAATGTATAATCTTGTGTGAGAAAATTTTTTGTCATTCATCATCCATCCCCTTATATTAGATATTGCTTTTCCGAATTGTTGTAGAATTGAAAAAGAAAAAATAGATTTATTATACTGAAAAATACTTTTCTTTTACCATTTTTCGCTATTTTCCTGTAATCTAGTCTTGATTTAGGTGATTTGATTTAGTGAAGGAGAGTTTACAGACAATCTACGAAATGTTAGGAAATTCATTGGTCATTGGCATCGAAGATGGAGCTGCGTGAAGTTGTAATGTGTGTTTGATAAAGAAATCATACGAGACTATTTGAAAAGTAATTTGATTGACAGCAAGACGCATTAGGGAAGTACGTCTGTCCTGTTCTTAAAAGAGTGAAACACAAGACTTGTACATGTTTTAACTCTATTGGTAAAAATTGCTAGTATTTTCTTTTCCTGCCAACATAAAGCACGACAGTAAATCTCAATATCAAGTTATTGTATTAATCTCAGAATAGTATTGAAATGCAATCTTTTTGTGAATAGGCCCCTATGACATATTGCTAGTTTAATAAAGCCTCTGAAAAGTGATCAGGTTTAGATCTAATTTTTCTCTTGAGTGCATCTTAGGCCCCTGACTTATCTCTAGAGACTGACAGGGCATTAATGACATCTTAAAGGCACTAGCTTGGAATAAGCAGAAGTCTCCCTTAACATGGCAGTTTCTCTCTCCGCCTCCAATGGAGACTACCTCGTGGTTCATTATTCCCTGATTCAAAACGTCCCCCCACTTCTGGGATCCCATCTCTGCAACCACCTTGTGTTACCTCTCCCATAGTCAACTCCTGTAGCTAATTCTTTGCTGTCCTAGTCTCAGAACTCCCTACTTCATCACCTCAGTCTGATCTGCTTCTTCCGTTTCTCCCTCACATCCTCTAGTAGCGACGAGATCTCGTAATGACACCTCCTCCTAATCGTCCTCTACATCTCAATAGTCAAAAAAAGTCTTTAACCACCTCCACCCATCTTCCCACCTCCTCATTTTACTTCCCTGTCGCTTGTTACCGGGTCTTCCCCTCCACTGGGCTCGGTACAAGTGTAGAGGGTTCACCCTCCTCCTCATACTGTACCTTCCTCCCTGCCCCAACCCAAGTTTCTTCCTCTACTTGCCACCTCCTAGGTTTTCAGCTCTCCCTGTCCCCTCCACCACGCGTCTCCAGTCCCCTCCACCCTTTTGCCCCCCCCCCCTTAACATTGTACAGTCCATTTTACAGTTCCAATCTTGAAGCATCCTACCCCTACCAATTCCAATATTGTCACCCATACTACGTCTCTGATCCGAAACATTTGAAGTAAAACAATCTCGGAATATATTGCAGAGACAAACCACAAAGACACTGATCCACACACCGTCTTCTCTCTCCTCTGCACCATCTGCCAACTCCTGTCTTCACAACCACCAATTCCTTCGCTGCTTGCACTTTTTCCCACTGCCTCGCATGTGGACTTCCTAACTCTCTAGTCCCGTAGGAACCCTTACCTGCAGATTTCAGGTATCTTTATCAGTGCCAATCATGGCCCTATTTACATTGAATATACGCGGCCCTCAGGGGTAATTGGGGTGAGCTTCAGATTTTACACTCCCAGTTTCCCCTGTTGGTGTTTTGCTACAGGAACCAAATTACACTCTGCTGTTATCTCTCATCCCACCAGACTATAATTATTGTATTCTTTCAGATCCTTTTTCCGATGGACCTTAATGAAAGGGCCCATCTTCTACGCACTGATATTCCTACCATCACTATTGTGTTCGTACATCCTGCATGAACACTGCAGCCCTATCCACTTGCAAGTGGTAAACCTCTGTTCTTTATATCTCCTCCTTCTCGGCATTAGCCATTCCAGATCATTCCTTTTCTTTCTTTCTCAGTACCCCGCCCCCGATTTGTTATCTTGGCGATTTTAATGCCCACCATTTTCGCTCTGGGGAAGGTCTCACTGTGATCCCGAGCATTCATTAGAGGCTTTTCTTGCCAACCACCCACCCCCTCCATGTTTTAAAAACAGGTACTCACAACCATTTGATCCTCAGACTCACACTCTCTCTTGAATCGATCTCTCCATTCTCCTCTTTCCTCCGCCCTTTAGACTTCAACTTGTCCTTTCTCTTCTCCCGACTTACATGAACACGATCATTTCCCAATCATTCATACTTCCCCTTCATTACCACACCACCCCTTCGCACCCACGCTGGCAAATTGATCAGGCACAAATGAACCTTTACTCACCCTAACTGTTTTTAGAGATGTCCTTCTTTGCCCCATCGAGACTTTTCCACTCTCTTCCTCGCCTCCGTTTTAACCGCAGCTTCAATTGTATACCCCAAACTTCGCAGCATTCACAAAATGCTGCCTTGGTGGCTCCTGCTTGTGCCGTGCAGTATGTTTGAAGACGGCTGCATGGCAGGTACCGTTAACGATAGAACCACACAGAGACTTCTTTGATTTTTATTTAAGCAGAAGCGTGCATCACACTCCAGTGTCATCCAAGCCTAAACGCACTTGCGGCGAGATTGTCTCCCCCCATCACCTTCTCTTCCTCTCTGAGTGCATCTGGAAACAGTACGAAACTGAGTTGTAAATTCTCCTGACCCACTCCTGTTCTGCGGGTTGCCGTTGTGTACAGCAAACCACTAGATGTATGCCAATGAAATTTGGCAATCATCTGTCCATATTTCTCAGGGACTTCATCTATGCCCCTCATTTCCTTTCCTCAACGTCTGTCCAGAGAGTTAGCACCCTTGGACTTTTCCTTCTCTCAGAGAAGAACAGATAATGTGCCTTTTACACATCAAAACTGGAGGCAACACACATCACTTGCCGACATCGCCAGCTTGGGCCGATACGACATTCATATTCGTATGCTACAACATTTAACATCAGTCAGCCCCTGCAGTCCTATTGCGCCTTACAATCTATTTGGTCACAAGGGAGTTCTTCCACAGCTTGTGGAAATCTGCCACTGTTCCCTTTTCCGCAAGACCGGTGACACGGGACATGAAGCCTCCCACGATCTCCCCATGCACTTACCAGTGCAGTTGCATAGTGATGGAACGCCTATAAATATAACTTATTAGTGGGGTAGTAGAGACACACAACAGTCTCTCGCACTCGTCAATATGCGTTCGTAGGGACGTTCTACCATAGACCCCTTACTATGCGTTTGATACGTATGTTTCGTAATGCCTTGCGAATAACCACTCATTAATCATATTTTTTGACCTTGAGAAGGCATATGACTCAACGTGGAGTATAAATTTTAGCCCAACCCACTCCTTAGGCCTAGAGGCAATCTACCATCCTTGCCTTAAGAAGGTTTAACTGACAGGCATTTCCGTGTATCCGGGTTAATATGGCTCCTCCTCCCCCGACTTTATCCAAGCTGAAGTGTCCCCAGGGATGTGTTCTGAAGCACGAACGACGTTTTCTTCCTTGCTATTAATGATATGGCCCTCAAGTCTTCCATCAAATAGTTGTCATCACTCAATGGTTGATGACTTCGCTATTGCTCTGTACAGGCGCTGACTGTCACCCCTCATTAAACAGTTCGCTCACTGCATGCAGTCCGACCGTGTTATTCCAATTGACCACTACACATGGTTTTAAATTTCCACATAAGACCCACCAAATTACTTCACAAGACCCTCTCGGCATCGCCCAGATCATTCCCTTTGTACCTCATGGCTCCTATAACCCTGAACAATGATACAGCATCAAGTTCTGCCTCCTCTTTGACCGTATGTTTCCTGATTTACCTGGAAGAGGTGCCGGGGTCCAACGCCCCCAGCGGCACGGTCCTGTGACCATGCCTTCCTGGTGGATCCAGAGCCTGATCAACCAGCTGTTACTGCCGCCGCCCACAAACCAACACACCACAGCCTGCTGTCTAGGAACCGACTTAGGTGCTTGTCCTGTGCCAGCTTGAAGACTTCTGCCAATGTCTGTTGTAATCCCCCTTATGTATGCCTGGGAGGCAGTGAACAGTCTCGGGCCCCTGACACTTAATTGTATGGTCTCTTAACGTCTATTGACACCCCTGCATTGCCATTGGGGGTAATGTGCATCATCTGCCAAGTCTTTTGCTTTCTCGTAGTGAGTGATTTCGTGTGCATACTGTACAATCCCTCTAGATTTCCAGGTATAAATCATGTATCCTCCTGCTGCATTCAAGGGAATACAGGTTTAGGAACTCAAGCGCTCCCAGTATTTAGGTTATGATCTCCGTATGCCGCCGTTAGGTCTCTGTTACATGTTTCAGGTCAGCAATTTCACCTGCCCTTGGAAAGTGCTGTTATGTGCAGTACTATATTCCATCCTATATCAACAAGTACCTAAGATGTCCATCCATGGCTTGGCCTCCTAGATTTTGGAGGTTCTCATTATCCATCCTGCATTTTTCCGAGCAATCGATTAACAATGTTATGGTCCCCTTGAAGGTGAGATCCCCTCCCGACATGATCACTCCCAGTCTTTGACTTAGGTGTTTCACTCAATTTGTGGCCAGAATCTGTTTTGTACTCTGATGAAGATTTAAATTTCTCCATGGTTACCATATCTGCAAATTAAAAGTCTCATCGTTAACTTCATATTATGTTCTGCAGCCCACTGAATGATTTGTTGATTCCACTGGATCCTTTGCAGTGGCTGCAATGGAAGACACTGTCGTGCAGATTCGGTTCATCTGCAAAGAAGACATGGAGCGTGCTCACCTTGCCTAGTCAATATTGAGAGAACAAATGGAGCGATTCTGTGCCTTGTGGAACCGAGCTTTTCACCGGCAGCTGCCTCGGACTTTACTCTGTTGACGACAACTCTCTGGTTCTGTTTAGTGATAAATTATAGATCCATCGACCACTTTTCCCTGTTATCCCCTTTAGCACGCATTTTGTGCGCTATTACCCATGGGCACACTGTCGAAGGCGTTTTGCATATCTGTATATATTAAACTGCTTTCTTTTGTCTCTAGTGCATCTTAGGACCCTTCGTAGGGACCAAAAGTAGACAGACAGAGCACCTGTTCTAACCCTGTTTGCCCTGTTTGTAACTGATGGTTTCTCTAATGTGGTGATCTTACTTCGTTAGGACCTTTCAAAGATTTTTAGATAGGGATGTTAGTGCTATCGTCTGTATTTACTTTGCTGTTCTTTAACTATTGCCCCCTTGAGGAGTGGCATTCTGTTGTTTTTAGAACTGTGGATACCCCCGTGTCCATGCTCCCCTCTCCATAGGATGGCAAAGGCTCGAATAGGGCTCTTGCAGTTCTTGAGAACACAGAGTTCCATGATCTGCCCTGGGGCAGGAGTGCATGCATGTCATTTTATCCCTGTTCTGAAGTCGTTTGTGTCAGGATAACAACGGATACACTTTGTTAACCAAATTGCTGTGGCTCTTATTAAAAATTCATTTTATCTTCGACTTCGTCAGTCTGGGGTTTTTAGCCTTTGGTAAAAACTGAGTCAATACGGA
Organism: Cherax quadricarinatus; assembly: GCF_026875155.1. Classification (NCBI taxonomy): domain Eukaryota; kingdom Metazoa; phylum Arthropoda; class Malacostraca; order Decapoda; family Parastacidae; genus Cherax; species Cherax quadricarinatus. The sequence continues at coordinate 24,179 of NW_026476598.1, forward strand.
CTTGAGTACTCACTCATTTCCTTGCTGTCATCGGTGTAGACCCATCTTGTTTTAAGTAGGTCCTAATACCTGACTGTTGTTCTCGTCTTTGGATTTGGCATATGAAAGAAATTTTTGGGTTTTCTTCAATTTCATTATTGCTTTAGTTTGCTTGCCCCGATTCCTGATTCCTATAAGATCCTTTAGTTAAGTGCGAGGCCTTTTGCTATTTCTCTGACATGCTCCCTACGCATACAGATATATTGACCTCTTTTAGCCGCTCTGTTCTTCTGTTTCCGTCGCCCTGTAAAGGAGCGCTGTCTCTTCTATTTTAACATCTACTCCTCCTTTGGCTTAGCAGAATTAGCCTGTGCAGACATCGAGTGCCAACCAAGTAAGCCTGTGATAGGCATAATTTGGGGGCATTTTGCTTAGGTATAATCTTCCCAGCTTATATCGTTAGGGACTTTTAATAAATAGATTCTAATATTAAGTGTTGTATTTTTAACTTTTTTACGTGGTCCCACTTTATGTTTTTGTTTTTGAAGTTGAATTTGGTGAATGCTCCCTCGTGAACTAATCTCATATGTCAGTCTGGCTCCACCATACATGTCTGAACGCATTATGTTGTATCTTGAGTTATATTTTTTGATATGGGTGACATTTCTTTATCAATCGCGCATTGGGTATGAAGATATGTCTAGTGATTCTCACAGTCCCTAGTAGCTCTATTTGATTTGCTGGTTTACAATTGAATTTTTGTGCTGGATATAAAATCTCGCGTGAGTGTGGAGTTTTCATTCTGAGCTGCCTCCTGGTGTTATTACTGCACAATATTATTTGCTATATTCCTCCATTTTAGGTGCCTTAAATTGAAAATCCCCCAGAGCGAAAGATGTTGGGTGCAGGATCTGATGATTTTCCAGACGTGGGCAATTTTTAACAGCTGTTCCATGGAATTCGGGGATTGCTATCTGGAGGCTTGTAGACTACCACATGACTAGGTTTTGTTCTCGCCCTTTACTGCTAAAAACTTCCACCACTACATCATTTGGAGGCATTAGCAGTTCTGTGCAAACAAGTGACTCTGCAATGTAACAGGCCAACCCCCCCCCCCCCCCCCTTTTTTTTTCCTGTTCACATCTCTCACATCGGTATAGGTTTGTAACCTGGGATCCATAATTCGTGGCCAAGTGATCCTTTATAGGTGAGTCTCAGTGAAAGCCGCGACATTGCCCTTTGCCTCTGGCAAGCATCACCAACGGTATGAAAGAGTATTTTGTTGTTTGTTTGCTGTCTTTTAGACCCGTATATTTGCAAAGAAGATGTCATCGGACTGTGGTATGTGTTTGGTACTGGGGGGGTATTTTATTTTCCGTCATTAGTATCTGATCTGTTGGTTTGAGTGGAGTCCAACGACTGTGGGTTCCACTCCAGGAAGGACTGGAATTTGTGTAGATTTCTGCCATTTCCTTTCCTGCCAGTTTTTTTTTCCTTCCTGGCACTAAAAAACCTCTGTCCCTCTTGAGTGGCTGTGGCTACCCAGTTTTTCCCATGGCCTGATGTTTTGTATCTTTTTGTCCCCTTTAGATGGTGTGCCGACAATTTAAGTTATAGCACACAGATTTTCCTGTAACTGAAGATGTACACAGTTCAGGGTGAGAACAGCGTACAGGAAGGGAGTGTTGCATTTTTCCTGTTTGTCGTATGGCATGGCATTTTCTAGGGTGTCATAGTTGCCCGTCTCATCTGTTTTTCCGAGATTTCCCATGCCTGTAGATACCAGTGCATAGTAAATTTGCCACAGGCTTGTTTCCGTTTGCCTTGGGTTTCTGTGACTGTATTCCCTGTTGTGCATGTTTCCACCTGTCTTATTTCCTATCCTCCTTCCCTATCACCAACAATGAGCTCCCACCTTTTTTTTGGTAATAATAGCCTGCACCTATGCTAAGTGGAGTCATCTAGTTTTCTATTCCTGTGTATTTCTAGTTTGCCATATTGGTTTTATCTTATCTTTGACTAACCTTGTTTCCCATTACGGGCTCTCTGTCCTGTAGGGTCATTTATATGATTCTTCCGGCGTATAATTCCTACACAAATAAATAACAAAAAGCTCAATACGTGAATGGAACGTATGATAAGAAGTGGAAATTTCTGCTGTGAAGGAACTGCACAGTGGCATGTACATTCAACTACTTTTCCTATCATGCTTCCCCTGTCAAGAAAAGTGTTCTTATCTCCCCTTTCCTTTCTCTTCTCCGTGCCCTCCGCATCTGTGATCCTCATTCCTTCCAGCAGAAAGTTCCACTCTTTAGAATTCGTTCTCTCCCGTCTTGGCTACCCTACCCATTCAGTAGACTCTTCGGCCCTCCACGTGCTAAACGCAAGTTTCTTCTCTCCCAAACTCTCGTACCATGGAACTCTTCTTCCACTGCCTCCCTACATTTCCGTCTTTCTAATTCTTCAACAATCTCTCCGTCCCTTAGACATCACTTACTTTCCGCCAGACTAACACTCTTCGCCTATATCTCGTTTCATAACCTTCTCCCTCCACAGATGTTCCTGGTCTACTCTATTTCGTGCTCCTCCTTTCCTCTTCAATACATTGTAGAAACTGGTCGATCTCTTTCTGACAGACTTAGGAGCACAACAATAGTGTTAGGCTTTGCCGACAGCTAACAATGCTCTTTTTCTGTCACGTCAGAGATCATAGCCATCCTATTGACTGGTCTTCCTGCTAAAAGAACTGTCTTCCCGACTTCCAACTCGAACAGTCCGCCGTTTAGTTGAATCCTCTCTAATACACACAACTTTCCTTGTAATGAACCTTAGCCCTGCTTCGTCTCTGTAATGCCTTCCTCTCCCGCACTACATTGAAAATTGCTCCAAACTTCAGAACATCCCTGACTTAACCTGAATCCTCAGTTTTTTTTTTTTTTTTTTTTTTTTTTTTTTTTTCTTCGTCGATCTTTTTCGTCTTTCCTCTCCCTTTCCCTCTCTCTTTTTCTCCTCTGGATTGTCTTTTCTCTCCTCCTGTCTCGTGTATGCTGTTCCTTCTTTATTTTATTCACCACTCCCCTTTTCACGCACCTCGTGCGCCTGCTTCTCCCTCAGTGGGTTTTTTCTGCTCACTTGCAGAGCTCCATTCTTGTATTGACCTGGCTCGTCTCTTATTTGCCCACTTCTACCACTATCCACGACTACTACCTCTCTTCTACTACATCACTGATGAGATTAACACATGTGCCGCGTCTGGTTGTCTTTGTTGTGTACGTTGTTCGCCATCCAGTGGCTGCTGGATGGCGAAAAGTCTACGGTGGGATGCCCGGGGGTTGTGCGTGTGTACATTTCATCCTGTCGTATATATACAATTCATGGTACTACTACTACTACTCAACTACTACTACCACTACACTACCTCCACCCTCTTCCTGCCTATATATAGTTTGCCTGCTCCTCCTCTGTTAGTGTGACTTTGTCATGTCCAAGTCGGACCGAAACGTCGTCGAGTAAGCGTCTGTCTTTTTAATGTGCGGTTATTTGTGTAATAATTCCCTACTACCTGACAAAATCTCCAGCTTCACCATTACTTGTCCCTCCCAGACAGCACCTCCAGCTTCAAACCAATACTTGTCTCCTAGGACAGCACCTCCAGCTCCCATTACTGTCTTCTCAGGACAGCACTGTCCAGCCCCCACATTTACTACATACCAGGACATCACCTCCAGCTTACAGTTTCCGACTACAGCACAGGATCAAGGCATACCATACAGCCCAGACTTTTTATGTTCCCATCTTTTGTAGAAAGCTGCCAGATTTCTAATGAAACAGCTTGAATTGATCCTCTTTTAATACCCTTGTGATTTTAGTCCACAGATTTACTCATTTGGGCATACCCAAAAACAACTTCCCCTGTATTTAATACAGCTGTAGATAGTTCTTGGGATATCTGCACAAGGGGCGTGACACCAAAGTTCCACAAAAATGACAATTTATCCTTGGGAAGACCGTTGTTTTGATTGACGCAGACTACACTCAGCGTCATAATGATTTTGAATGGTTTGATTACTTGTAATTCTACTAGAACCTCTGAATATTCTCTTAATAACCTCCTTAAATGAAGCTTCTAGCTATTTGTATTTCTATGTCTCAACTGTACTTGTATATTGGACAGCCTTACCGTGTACGGTTCCGATTTATATATAATTGTTTGTGTTTGATGAGGGCACCTACAAACCCCATCCGATTAACAGTCTTCTTTATTGTTCCAACGAATCCGTTTGAAACAGTCAAGGGTTCTGGTCGGACCATCAAGGGTTCGGAACCAGTTGATCTGAACTGATCAGTGGTCACTTATATAAAACATACTGGATCGGTGATTTGGCTAACAATGAAGATCTGGAGTTTACCCTGGAGTTTACCTGGAGATTGTTTCGGGTCTAACGCCCCCGCGGCGGCCCGGTCGGTACCAGGCCTCCTGGTGGATCAGCGCCTATCAACCAGCTTATGCTGCCGGCTCTCGCAAACCAACGAACGAGCCACCAGCCCGGCCTGAATCAGGAAGACTTTTAGGTGCTTGTCCATGCCAGCTAAAGACTGCCAGGGGTTTGTTGTAATCCCCCTTAGTGTGCTGGGGAGGCAGTTGACAGTCACGGCCCCTGCGGCGAGGTGGCCACTTATTGTATGGTCTCCTTAACGTGCTAGTGACACCCCAGCTTTTCACTGGGATGTGCATCGGCTGCCAAGCTTTTGCTTTTCCTAGTGAGTGTTTTCGATGTGCGAAGTTCGGTACAGTTCCCTCTAGGATTTTTCCAGGTGTATAGAAGCATGTAATCGCTCCCTCCCTGCTTCCAGGGAATACAGGTTTTATAAAACCCAAGCGCTCCCAGTAATTGAGTGTTTTTATCTCCGTTATGCGCGCCGTGAAAGTCTCTGTACATTTTCTAGGTCGGCAATTTCACCTGCCTTGAAAGGTCTGTTAGAGTGCAGCAATATTCCAGCCTAGATAAAAACAAGTGACCTAGGTGTCATCATGGGCTTGGCCTCCCTAGTTGAAGGTTCTCATTACCATCCTGTCATTTTTCTAGCAGATGGCGATGATACAATGTTATGGTCCTGAAGGTGAGATCAACGACATAATCACTCCAGGTCACATTGACGTTGGTGTTCGCTCTCTTTGTGGCCAGAATTTTTTGTACTCTGATGAAGATTTAATTCCTCATGTTAAGATCTACTGGAAATTATCTACCTGAGTAAATAGTGATTTTGTTGATACAAAAGTATAACTTCTTGCGTGTGAAGAAACCGGTGATTTCTGCAGCTCCTACAATGACGAACGGCAAGCCTCATCCTTGTTTATCAATCCGCTGTATCTAGCTTTTTAGTTTTTTTTCTTTCTCCCACCACAATAAATGCTATATTACACTATAGTTGAACTGGTGGGAAATTTTGGAGAAGGACTCTTTTCCTGTATGTAATGTAGCTTCTCGTTGTATATATGCCACCGCTGGTAACACAGGTTATATGAAAAATTCACAGTATACGTCTGGTATTTCAAGATAAAAGAACTAAGGAAAGTCCTCACCCACTAAGTAACCATTAAAAAAAAAAATAATACTGGTTAGTTCTACTACAGCAATGTAATCTGCTAATTCACTGGTATCACTAGATTTATATTCGACTACACTAGCACCAGAAGATTATTTAAAACAGCTGACACACTCTGGTTAAGATCTGGCGACTTCCTTACTTGCACCTGCCTCTATAGGCTTTCACTTCATTTACAAATTCACCTGTTCAAATGACATTTTAGCCTTTTATCATCTATATACTAGGGAGCCACTGATATATACACTATACCTATTACAGTGGCCCTCAACCAGTGATATTATTATCCGCCGTTCCCAGAGAGCTCTTCGTTAATACAAAATAATCGTTAGTCAAGTTAATTTTCCCCATAAGAATAATGGAAATCAAATTATCCGTGCAAGACAACCAACCCCAAAGTATTGAAAAAAAAAATTTTTTTACCACATGAATTATTAATTTTAATACACACAAACTGAAGAAACATGCACAGTTTACATTACACTTACCGTCTATTGAAATCTGGTGATGATTGATGGGATGGAGGAGGGAGTACCGTGATCTATGTTAGAGTTTAGAAGGGGAATCCCCTTCCATTACACTAGGCAGCAAAGTCTTTTTCTGGGGTTACTTCCCTTGATCGTTTAATGCCACAATGACCAGCTTCAGAGACACTGGACGTCTGGTCGCACAACATACCTGGCCATAAGGCCTGTTACCATCTTTTGTTTTTTCGTTCCTTTATTCCTAAAGTGTTACATTACACAACATTGCAGTGAAATAGTCACAGCAGGCTTGCAAAGCTGTGTGAAGTGATTTTCATCAAAAGAGTTTGCCACTTTAAAGCCACATTGCACAGCATTTCCCTTAATCTTAGAAGTAGGCAACTTCTCCAATTCTCTCGTCCCCCTGCCTCCGAAGCAGTTTTCCCTCAGGTGTGGCCTCCTTACTGTTGAAGAAGATTCAACTGTTAGTGGCTTTGCTAAAAACCTGTCATATGACTTGAGTACTCACTCATTTCCTTGCTGTCATCTGTTGTAGGACCCATCTTGTTTAAGTAGGGGCCCAATACGGGACGTTTGTCTCGACTTATGATTTGGCATAGGATACGAAATAACAGTGACCCCTGCTTAACGATAATTTTTTGATTCCAGAATATGGTTCAGGTCCATACTGATGACCGAATGTTGTTCCCATAAGGAATAATGTGAATAATTAGTGCCATTTCAGACCCCCAAACATACATTTCATACGCACTTATATAATTACGCTAATAATTGGTCGCATTGGGAGGTGATTCATTAAGCGTGGGTCCACTGTATCTTTGGTTTCTTTTATTTCATTTTTGGATTTTAATCTTCCCTAATTTTCTGACTCCTATAAAATTCCTTTAGCTTAAGATCGATGCATGCATTTCACCCTGATCATGTCCTCCCCTACCACCTTTCAGATATTATTGACTCTTTTAAAGCCGCTCTTTAATTCTTTTCCGTTGCCTGTAAAGAAGTGCCTTTCCTCTTTCTATTACATCTACTCCTACATGTTTAAAATCTTTTTGACTTTAAATCCACTAAATGTATTGGTTAGAAATCAAGCAGATACTTTATGGCGGATTTGGCCATTACTTCCAGTACAAGTAATGTGAATGAGTTAATTATTTAAAGTTTGGTGCACTGACGGCACCACCAACCTGGCCTGTGGGTTCATACATCCGCTTGCATGCGGCCGCAATATTAACACCTGGTTGATCCATAACCCTGCTCCACTATAGGCCGGTCTCAGACCGGGCCATGTGGGCGTTGACCCCCCCGAAACCCTCTCCAAGGGAAACTCCACGTTAATTTCAATGTCCCCATTTAAGCATGGTAATGACCTGTCATCAAGTAAGCGTTTAAACGGGTCCATTCATTTTAGTCTTTGGAGATATTACTGGGGTTTGAGGGTACTGGACTCTTGCCCGACTCTTGTCATACCTTATCCATATGACACATTTTGCCTGCGCAGCACATTGTCACTACTTTGGTTGAGTTGCAATATCATTGGCTGTTTTTGCGCGAGCCAGTCCCTTGTGTATTTATTTCCGCGCACACAAGACCAACAAACAATCAGTGGACCCTTGATTTTTTGGCAGCATCCGATTTCGTGAAATCGACCTTCGGCAAGTTTTCTTTTTGTTCAAAATTTGGCCTGATTTTCGGCGACCATCCGTACCCGTCCACCCAACACCGTGCACACCAAGCTAGACCTCCGCACGCCAGTCACGCTCTTGTGTCTTGTTTTACCAACACGTGGACTCATCACCCACGTTCAATCAATACATTTCATTATATCCATTGTTATTTTTTGTGCTGCAACTGCTAAATAAGTCATCATGGAACCAAAGGAAAAGCTAGCCAAGCCCTTGGTAAATATAGTGAGGAACACGATCCAGAGGGATTTTTTTATTTTTGAAGGGTTTGAAGCATAACTAAACCATGTCCTGCCGACCCTCTCCTGTTTTGAAGGTGTTGTGACATTGGTAAGTCCATGGGATGGAGTCGAGGATGGGATGTTCGAAGAGTTGGTGGAGGACCACGAGGGAAGAGCTAACCACTGACGAACTGCAATAGCTTCAACTGAACAAGCATCAGACCACAGTCCGAGAACTTGCTTCAGAGAGAGAAAACAGAGTGAAAGGAAGTTCCTCTTTTAGTGATTAAGACAAATTGGAATTGTGGAATGAGTTGCAAAGTTGTTGTTGAAAAGTATCACCCCTGACCAAGCTGAAACAAGGCCATGTCCAGCACCCAGTACAATGACAGTGTTGTGTCCCACTTCAGGAAATCTTAAAGAAACGCCTGAAAAAGACCTCTCGGACGATATTTTGTGCACTGTCCAGTGACTCTCAATTTTCCCTAGTGGCATTAAAACTAAAGGGAAGTAACCCCAGATAAGGACTGCAACCTAAAGTTCCTAAATGGAAGAGATTCTCCTCCAAACAATAGTGTACAATACCTCCCCTATCCCCCTCCCCCCAGTCTTCCATCCACCCAGAAAGTCTTCATAAAGGGTAATGTAATGTTATTTTAATTTTTATATGTAAGTACTTGAGTTCTTCATTGATTTCTAATGTAATCATTATTTAATTTAAAAAAAAAAATTATTTAATATTTTTTGGGTGTCTTCCACGATTAACTTTATTTCCATTAATTCTTACGGAATAGGTTTCGAGTTACGTGAATGTTCGACTTTCGGCAAGCTCTCGGATAACGGATTAATCATGAAACTCCGGGTCCACTGATTGTAATCAGCTTTGCCACTGTAAGCAAGGAAACAAAGCCATCTCCAGGTGGTAGGTCTAGTCCTTAGATTCTGACATGGTCACGGAAGGTGGGGACTGTTTTAATTTACTTCATCTGTGGTAATCATTATAACCCAAGTAAACTTCTCTTAGAAAAAAGTTTTTCCTATATTCCCATATTGACTTCTTTTCTGGTTCTTTGTGAGATATTTGTGTTCACATTTTCATAAGCTGCTTGTCTTAAAATCTTGTACATTTGTAAATATTTTACACATTGATTCATTGAAGGAAAAATTTTACAGTTTCAGCACAGTATAGTAGTAATTTATAAATCATACAAATATTTGAGTCAAACTTCTTCCTTGTTGAGAGTGAATTTTTGAAACTGTTGTAACTGTTGATTGACAGTTACATATACACACATCCAAGTACTCTAACCTATAACAAATACTTGAGTTCCTGAATGAGGCCTGGCTCAGGAGTTGATCTAAAGACCTCTAGTTTGAACAGTGCAAACTTCTATCAGTATATTGTTTATCAGTTGTGTATCAAACACTGTCTGGCTATTTGTTTTACCGAGTTTCAGTTAGATGGCCGCTTCACAGTGCGGTTTAGTGATGGGTCCAGTCCGAAGATCACTGACATTCCTGGGGATAATTCTTGACGCAGCCCTCTCTGATTTCCGTTTAAAGGAGCTAAAGCAACACTCTGCAAGTGATAGATTTCTTAAAGTGTTCTCCTAATTATACCCAACACCAACTCAGATCTGAGAATGGTTGTCAGAGCTACTTCTTAATAGTTTTTCTCCCTGCTGCTCTGTGTGTGTGTGTGTGAGTTACACGTATTTAGAACTTGCCTTTTGTGGTTGCATGGTCACAGCCCCCTGACTCCCTTCCCTTTGCTGGCTGTGTCCTGTCTGTGGCCCATATAACAGAATATGAGTCTGATATATCAATTGTCATTATCTGAAGTTATCCATGAGATAGTCACCATAAAGGGTGGTGGTACCTAATGTATTCGCCGTTCTTGGTGAACCGATACAGAATGGGATAATTCCGCCCTTCTTTGCAGGTTGGACCTTTAAACAATGCCCTATTCATTTCTACCCACACAATTTTTCGTATTATACCCTCCCCCCTCCTCCTATCCTTGTCCATGAAAACACAAGCAATGGTCCTGAAAAATCTTCTACCAAAGTTTGTCAAGGCTGGAACCAAAAGCCTTATGAAGACCCAGGCCAGATGACCCAATCCTGTCGAGCTTACCTGTACTGTAGTGTGACAGGGAGCTTGCCAGTCAGTTGGGGCGCCATGTAGCCTGACTCATCCTCCCACATCTTGACCAGTCATGTACTGTTTCATTCCGTCAACAATGTTTTTGCTCCTGAACTAGCCCCAGCTCTTTTCTTTTACCCATCCCCACATTCCCCACACTTCTTGTGGACCTTTACTCTGAGTGAGTGAGTAATGAGAGTTTCAACGTCATTTTTTCTGTATTGAAGTTCATCTTGATACTTTTATGTAAAAATTTGTGTTTACAAGATTATCTGAGTAACCTACTTTTGTTTCAGAAATGCCGTGATTTGCTTGTAAATGTTTTTTTAATGGTTGCAAGAATCCGTGAGAGACATCGTGCTTACACACAACCGCCTGCATGTCTTCTGTCTGCAACACCAGGAGCCTCTCTATCATCACTGTTCACAGCCTCACCAATGACTTCAGCAAAACTCTCACCAACTATGTTTAGTCACATTTTTACCCAAAATTAATTTTTTTATTTCCCTCTGTACAATTTGTTTAGGTTTGTTTTCTTAATAATAAAAATAATAATAATAATAAAACTAATAATAATAATAATCACATGATCAGTGGTTGTACAAGAGAATGACAATTAGGTGTACACTGAAAGCCCTGTTAATACAGAGGCATTCCTGGGCAAACATAAGACTGACTTAGATTAAGATGCAATAAACAACAAATTTGTGAAATTATGTTTTATTGACTTGAATCAATAAATTAATTTAAAATAATTTAGCAATGTATAATCTTGTGTGAGAAAATTTTTTGTCATTCATCATCCATCCCCTTATATTAGATATTGCTTTTCCGAATTGTTGTAGAATTGAAAAAGAAAAAATAGATTTATTATACTGAAAAATACTTTTCTTTTACCATTTTTCGCTATTTTCCTGTAATCTAGTCTTGATTTAGGTGATTTGATTTAGTGAAGGAGAGTTTACAGACAATCTACGAAATGTTAGGAAATTCATTGGTCATTGGCATCGAAGATGGAGCTGCGTGAAGTTGTAATGTGTGTTTGATAAAGAAATCATACGAGACTATTTGAAAAGTAATTTGATTGACAGCAAGACGCATTAGGGAAGTACGTCTGTCCTGTTCTTAAAAGAGTGAAACACAAGACTTGTACATGTTTTAACTCTATTGGTAAAAATTGCTAGTATTTTCTTTTCCTGCCAACATAAAGCACGACAGTAAATCTCAATATCAAGTTATTGTATTAATCTCAGAATAGTATTGAAATGCAATCTTTTTGTGAATAGGCCCCTATGACATATTGCTAGTTTAATAAAGCCTCTGAAAAGTGATCAGGTTTAGATCTAATTTTTCTCTTGAGTGCATCTTAGGCCCCTGACTTATCTCTAGAGACTGACAGGGCATTAATGACATCTTAAAGGCACTAGCTTGGAATAAGCAGAAGTCTCCCTTAACATGGCAGTTTCTCTCTCCGCCTCCAATGGAGACTACCTCGTGGTTCATTATTCCCTGATTCAAAACGTCCCCCCACTTCTGGGATCCCATCTCTGCAACCACCTTGTGTTACCTCTCCCATAGTCAACTCCTGTAGCTAATTCTTTGCTGTCCTAGTCTCAGAACTCCCTACTTCATCACCTCAGTCTGATCTGCTTCTTCCGTTTCTCCCTCACATCCTCTAGTAGCGACGAGATCTCGTAATGACACCTCCTCCTAATCGTCCTCTACATCTCAATAGTCAAAAAAAGTCTTTAACCACCTCCACCCATCTTCCCACCTCCTCATTTTACTTCCCTGTCGCTTGTTACCGGGTCTTCCCCTCCACTGGGCTCGGTACAAGTGTAGAGGGTTCACCCTCCTCCTCATACTGTACCTTCCTCCCTGCCCCAACCCAAGTTTCTTCCTCTACTTGCCACCTCCTAGGTTTTCAGCTCTCCCTGTCCCCTCCACCACGCGTCTCCAGTCCCCTCCACCCTTTTGCCCCCCCCCCCTTAACATTGTACAGTCCATTTTACAGTTCCAATCTTGAAGCATCCTACCCCTACCAATTCCAATATTGTCACCCATACTACGTCTCTGATCCGAAACATTTGAAGTAAAACAATCTCGGAATATATTGCAGAGACAAACCACAAAGACACTGATCCACACACCGTCTTCTCTCTCCTCTGCACCATCTGCCAACTCCTGTCTTCACAACCACCAATTCCTTCGCTGCTTGCACTTTTTCCCACTGCCTCGCATGTGGACTTCCTAACTCTCTAGTCCCGTAGGAACCCTTACCTGCAGATTTCAGGTATCTTTATCAGTGCCAATCATGGCCCTATTTACATTGAATATACGCGGCCCTCAGGGGTAATTGGGGTGAGCTTCAGATTTTACACTCCCAGTTTCCCCTGTTGGTGTTTTGCTACAGGAACCAAATTACACTCTGCTGTTATCTCTCATCCCACCAGACTATAATTATTGTATTCTTTCAGATCCTTTTTCCGATGGACCTTAATGAAAGGGCCCATCTTCTACGCACTGATATTCCTACCATCACTATTGTGTTCGTACATCCTGCATGAACACTGCAGCCCTATCCACTTGCAAGTGGTAAACCTCTGTTCTTTATATCTCCTCCTTCTCGGCATTAGCCATTCCAGATCATTCCTTTTCTTTCTTTCTCAGTACCCCGCCCCCGATTTGTTATCTTGGCGATTTTAATGCCCACCATTTTCGCTCTGGGGAAGGTCTCACTGTGATCCCGAGCATTCATTAGAGGCTTTTCTTGCCAACCACCCACCCCCTCCATGTTTTAAAAACAGGTACTCACAACCATTTGATCCTCAGACTCACACTCTCTCTTGAATCGATCTCTCCATTCTCCTCTTTCCTCCGCCCTTTAGACTTCAACTTGTCCTTTCTCTTCTCCCGACTTACATGAACACGATCATTTCCCAATCATTCATACTTCCCCTTCATTACCACACCACCCCTTCGCACCCACGCTGGCAAATTGATCAGGCACAAATGAACCTTTACTCACCCTAACTGTTTTTAGAGATGTCCTTCTTTGCCCCATCGAGACTTTTCCACTCTCTTCCTCGCCTCCGTTTTAACCGCAGCTTCAATTGTATACCCCAAACTTCGCAGCATTCACAAAATGCTGCCTTGGTGGCTCCTGCTTGTGCCGTGCAGTATGTTTGAAGACGGCTGCATGGCAGGTACCGTTAACGATAGAACCACACAGAGACTTCTTTGATTTTTATTTAAGCAGAAGCGTGCATCACACTCCAGTGTCATCCAAGCCTAAACGCACTTGCGGCGAGATTGTCTCCCCCCATCACCTTCTCTTCCTCTCTGAGTGCATCTGGAAACAGTACGAAACTGAGTTGTAAATTCTCCTGACCCACTCCTGTTCTGCGGGTTGCCGTTGTGTACAGCAAACCACTAGATGTATGCCAATGAAATTTGGCAATCATCTGTCCATATTTCTCAGGGACTTCATCTATGCCCCTCATTTCCTTTCCTCAACGTCTGTCCAGAGAGTTAGCACCCTTGGACTTTTCCTTCTCTCAGAGAAGAACAGATAATGTGCCTTTTACACATCAAAACTGGAGGCAACACACATCACTTGCCGACATCGCCAGCTTGGGCCGATACGACATTCATATTCGTATGCTACAACATTTAACATCAGTCAGCCCCTGCAGTCCTATTGCGCCTTACAATCTATTTGGTCACAAGGGAGTTCTTCCACAGCTTGTGGAAATCTGCCACTGTTCCCTTTTCCGCAAGACCGGTGACACGGGACATGAAGCCTCCCACGATCTCCCCATGCACTTACCAGTGCAGTTGCATAGTGATGGAACGCCTATAAATATAACTTATTAGTGGGGTAGTAGAGACACACAACAGTCTCTCGCACTCGTCAATATGCGTTCGTAGGGACGTTCTACCATAGACCCCTTACTATGCGTTTGATACGTATGTTTCGTAATGCCTTGCGAATAACCACTCATTAATCATATTTTTTGACCTTGAGAAGGCATATGACTCAACGTGGAGTATAAATTTTAGCCCAACCCACTCCTTAGGCCTAGAGGCAATCTACCATCCTTGCCTTAAGAAGGTTTAACTGACAGGCATTTCCGTGTATCCGGGTTAATATGGCTCCTCCTCCCCCGACTTTATCCAAGCTGAAGTGTCCCCAGGGATGTGTTCTGAAGCACGAACGACGTTTTCTTCCTTGCTATTAATGATATGGCCCTCAAGTCTTCCATCAAATAGTTGTCATCACTCAATGGTTGATGACTTCGCTATTGCTCTGTACAGGCGCTGACTGTCACCCCTCATTAAACAGTTCGCTCACTGCATGCAGTCCGACCGTGTTATTCCAATTGACCACTACACATGGTTTTAAATTTCCACATAAGACCCACCAAATTACTTCACAAGACCCTCTCGGCATCGCCCAGATCATTCCCTTTGTACCTCATGGCTCCTATAACCCTGAACAATGATACAGCATCAAGTTCTGCCTCCTCTTTGACCGTATGTTTCCTGATTTACCTGGAAGAGGTGCCGGGGTCCAACGCCCCCAGCGGCACGGTCCTGTGACCATGCCTTCCTGGTGGATCCAGAGCCTGATCAACCAGCTGTTACTGCCGCCGCCCACAAACCAACACACCACAGCCTGCTGTCTAGGAACCGACTTAGGTGCTTGTCCTGTGCCAGCTTGAAGACTTCTGCCAATGTCTGTTGTAATCCCCCTTATGTATGCCTGGGAGGCAGTGAACAGTCTCGGGCCCCTGACACTTAATTGTATGGTCTCTTAACGTCTATTGACACCCCTGCATTGCCATTGGGGGTAATGTGCATCATCTGCCAAGTCTTTTGCTTTCTCGTAGTGAGTGATTTCGTGTGCATACTGTACAATCCCTCTAGATTTCCAGGTATAAATCATGTATCCTCCTGCTGCATTCAAGGGAATACAGGTTTAGGAACTCAAGCGCTCCCAGTATTTAGGTTATGATCTCCGTATGCCGCCGTTAGGTCTCTGTTACATGTTTCAGGTCAGCAATTTCACCTGCCCTTGGAAAGTGCTGTTATGTGCAGTACTATATTCCATCCTATATCAACAAGTACCTAAGATGTCCATCCATGGCTTGGCCTCCTAGATTTTGGAGGTTCTCATTATCCATCCTGCATTTTTCCGAGCAATCGATTAACAATGTTATGGTCCCCTTGAAGGTGAGATCCCCTCCCGACATGATCACTCCCAGTCTTTGACTTAGGTGTTTCACTCAATTTGTGGCCAGAATCTGTTTTGTACTCTGATGAAGATTTAAATTTCTCCATGGTTACCATATCTGCAAATTAAAAGTCTCATCGTTAACTTCATATTATGTTCTGCAGCCCACTGAATGATTTGTTGATTCCACTGGATCCTTTGCAGTGGCTGCAATGGAAGACACTGTCGTGCAGATTCGGTTCATCTGCAAAGAAGACATGGAGCGTGCTCACCTTGCCTAGTCAATATTGAGAGAACAAATGGAGCGATTCTGTGCCTTGTGGAACCGAGCTTTTCACCGGCAGCTGCCTCGGACTTTACTCTGTTGACGACAACTCTCTGGTTCTGTTTAGTGATAAATTATAGATCCATCGACCACTTTTCCCTGTTATCCCCTTTAGCACGCATTTTGTGCGCTATTACCCATGGGCACACTGTCGAAGGCGTTTTGCATATCTGTATATATTAAACTGCTTTCTTTTGTCTCTAGTGCATCTTAGGACCCTTCGTAGGGACCAAAAGTAGACAGACAGAGCACCTGTTCTAACCCTGTTTGCCCTGTTTGTAACTGATGGTTTCTCTAATGTGGTGATCTTACTTCGTTAGGACCTTTCAAAGATTTTTAGATAGGGATGTTAGTGCTATCGTCTGTATTTACTTTGCTGTTCTTTAACTATTGCCCCCTTGAGGAGTGGCATTCTGTTGTTTTTAGAACTGTGGATACCCCCGTGTCCATGCTCCCCTCTCCATAGGATGGCAAAGGCTCGAATAGGGCTCTTGCAGTTCTTGAGAACACAGAGTTCCATGATCTGCCCTGGGGCAGGAGTGCATGCATGTCATTTTATCCCTGTTCTGAAGTCGTTTGTGTCAGGATAACAACGGATACACTTTGTTAACCAAATTGCTGTGGCTCTTATTAAAAATTCATTTTATCTTCGACTTCGTCAGTCTGGGGTTTTTAGCCTTTGGTAAAAACTGAGTCAATACGGACTTGAGTACTCACTCATTTCCTTGCTGTCATCGGTGTAGACCCATCTTGTTTTAAGTAGGTCCTAATACCTGACTGTTGTTCTCGTCTTTGGATTTGGCATATGAAAGAAATTTTTGGGTTTTCTTCAATTTCATTATTGCTTTAGTTTGCTTGCCCCGATTCCTGATTCCTATAAGATCCTTTAGTTAAGTGCGAGGCCTTTTGCTATTTCTCTGACATGCTCCCTACGCATACAGATATATTGACCTCTTTTAGCCGCTCTGTTCTTCTGTTTCCGTCGCCCTGTAAAGGAGCGCTGTCTCTTCTATTTTAACATCTACTCCTCCTTTGGCTTAGCAGAATTAGCCTGTGCAGACATCGAGTGCCAACCAAGTAAGCCTGTGATAGGCATAATTTGGGGGCATTTTGCTTAGGTATAATCTTCCCAGCTTATATCGTTAGGGACTTTTAATAAATAGATTCTAATATTAAGTGTTGTATTTTTAACTTTTTTACGTGGTCCCACTTTATGTTTTTGTTTTTGAAGTTGAATTTGGTGAATGCTCCCTCGTGAACTAATCTCATATGTCAGTCTGGCTCCACCATACATGTCTGAACGCATTATGTTGTATCTTGAGTTATATTTTTTGATATGGGTGACATTTCTTTATCAATCGCGCATTGGGTATGAAGATATGTCTAGTGATTCTCACAGTCCCTAGTAGCTCTATTTGATTTGCTGGTTTACAATTGAATTTTTGTGCTGGATATAAAATCTCGCGTGAGTGTGGAGTTTTCATTCTGAGCTGCCTCCTGGTGTTATTACTGCACAATATTATTTGCTATATTCCTCCATTTTAGGTGCCTTAAATTGAAAATCCCCCAGAGCGAAAGATGTTGGGTGCAGGATCTGATGATTTTCCAGACGTGGGCAATTTTTAACAGCTGTTCCATGGAATTCGGGGATTGCTATCTGGAGGCTTGTAGACTACCACATGACTAGGTTTTGTTCTCGCCCTTTACTGCTAAAAACTTCCACCACTACATCATTTGGAGGCATTAGCAGTTCTGTGCAAACAAGTGACTCTGCAATGTAACAGGCCAACCCCCCCCCCCCCCCCCTTTTTTTTTCCTGTTCACATCTCTCACATCGGTATAGGTTTGTAACCTGGGATCCATAATTCGTGGCCAAGTGATCCTTTATAGGTGAGTCTCAGTGAAAGCCGCGACATTGCCCTTTGCCTCTGGCAAGCATCACCAACGGTATGAAAGAGTATTTTGTTGTTTGTTTGCTGTCTTTTAGACCCGTATATTTGCAAAGAAGATGTCATCGGACTGTGGTATGTGTTTGGTACTGGGGGGGTATTTTATTTTCCGTCATTAGTATCTGATCTGTTGGTTTGAGTGGAGTCCAACGACTGTGGGTTCCACTCCAGGAAGGACTGGAATTTGTGTAGATTTCTGCCATTTCCTTTCCTGCCAGTTTTTTTTTCCTTCCTGGCACTAAAAAACCTCTGTCCCTCTTGAGTGGCTGTGGCTACCCAGTTTTTCCCATGGCCTGATGTTTTGTATCTTTTTGTCCCCTTTAGATGGTGTGCCGACAATTTAAGTTATAGCACACAGATTTTCCTGTAACTGAAGATGTACACAGTTCAGGGTGAGAACAGCGTACAGGAAGGGAGTGTTGCATTTTTCCTGTTTGTCGTATGGCATGGCATTTTCTAGGGTGTCATAGTTGCCCGTCTCATCTGTTTTTCCGAGATTTCCCATGCCTGTAGATACCAGTGCATAGTAAATTTGCCACAGGCTTGTTTCCGTTTGCCTTGGGTTTCTGTGACTGTATTCCCTGTTGTGCATGTTTCCACCTGTCTTATTTCCTATCCTCCTTCCCTATCACCAACAATGAGCTCCCACCTTTTTTTTGGTAATAATAGCCTGCACCTATGCTAAGTGGAGTCATCTAGTTTTCTATTCCTGTGTATTTCTAGTTTGCCATATTGGTTTTATCTTATCTTTGACTAACCTTGTTTCCCATTACGGGCTCTCTGTCCTGTAGGGTCATTTATATGATTCTTCCGGCGTATAATTCCTACACAAATAAATAACAAAAAGCTCAATACGTGAATGGAACGTATGATAAGAAGTGGAAATTTCTGCTGTGAAGGAACTGCACAGTGGCATGTACATTCAACTACTTTTCCTATCATGCTTCCCCTGTCAAGAAAAGTGTTCTTATCTCCCCTTTCCTTTCTCTTCTCCGTGCCCTCCGCATCTGTGATCCTCATTCCTTCCAGCAGAAAGTTCCACTCTTTAGAATTCGTTCTCTCCCGTCTTGGCTACCCTACCCATTCAGTAGACTCTTCGGCCCTCCACGTGCTAAACGCAAGTTTCTTCTCTCCCAAACTCTCGTACCATGGAACTCTTCTTCCACTGCCTCCCTACATTTCCGTCTTAATTAATTATAATTCTAAAGGGAAAAATTTTGGTTTTTGGAATTTTTGAAAAAAAGGGGTTCACCAGGTAAAAAGTAAAAGGGAAATATTTTTTGATTTAAAAATTTTTTTCCCCCGGTTTTTTTTTTTATAACAAAATTTCCTTTTTGTTCTTTTTTTTATTATAAAGAAAATGGAAAGGCTTTTTGGAAAATTTTTTAGAAAAATTTGATTTTTTTAGAAAATTAAAAAAAAGATTTTTTTTTATAAAAATTTTTAATTTTTTTTCCTCTTTTCATTTTAAAGAAATTTTCAGTAAAGTCCATAAAAATTTTTAAAATTATATTTCAAATTATCATTTATTCCAACAAAAGTTTGATTCAAATTTAACCCCAACAAAAAGGGTCTGGATTTAAAAAAACCCAATTTTCCCCAAAAGGAATAAAAGTTTTGGAAGCCAAAAACCCCTTATGAAATAAATGAATTTCAAGAGAAATTATGGGGGAATTCCCAAGAAAGGAACCGGCCCTTAAATTTAACTCTTTGGCCAAAAAAAAATTTTTTCCCGGGGGGAAAATTTTTTTTCCCCAAATTCCAAAAAAAAAACCCCAGTTTTAAAAAAAAGACAAATTAAAACACTCAATGAAATAAAAAGGGCAGTTTATAAAAGAAAAGAATTAAACCTTTCTTTGAAAAAAATTAAAGGCAGTTTTTAAAAAAATTGCCAAAAAACCCAAGGTAAAAACCCCCTAAAAAAACATTTTTCTTAAAATTAGTACAGATACTGAAAGAGGGAAATTTTTTTTAATTAACCCTTAAAAAAAAAAAATTTTTAAAGTCCCAAATACTTTAAAAAAATTTTACCATTTAATTTTTAATTTTAAAAAGTTCTTTTTTTTTAAATAACCTTTGACCCTTTAGATATTTTTTTTTTTACCCTTTTAATTTTTGACACTTAAAAAAAAAAAAAAAAAAAAAGAAATTTTAAAAAAAAAAAAAAAAAAAAAAAAAAAAAAAAAAAAAAAGCTAATTTTTTCTGTTTATTTATTTTTTTTTTTAAAAAATTGCCTTTACTACCTCATTTAATTCTATGTTCTAAAACATAAGAACACTTTATAGTATTCTTTTTAAGTGCTCACTTTATTTATTTTTAGGCTGCCATTTTCCCTTTTGAAGGTCTAGGAATTCCAAAATTTGAAATTCCCAAATTTTATTTCTTTGCATAACATACAAAATTTAGTTTTTCATTAGAAAATATTAATAAGCATAAAGAAAGCACTAGCAACATAGCCCTTTTTAGCAACAACCTAATGTCAACACTACATAAAACAGACACAAGGGGTTAAAGGAGTGGTCATTTTTTTTTTATACAGAATACAAAATGAGGGGGGGGCAAAAAATTTTTAATTAATACAATTTATAGTGGAGGGGGCAAACAAAAAAAAAAATACAATTTACTAGACAATTTTAATTTTTTATTTTAATTAAATTTAGTGTTCTTAAGTTAAAACATTCTTCAAATTCTGGGTCAAAGGCAAAATGAAGCTTTTCCTTTAAATTTTGTAATATATCAGGGGAAGGGGTTACTAGCCCCTTTCTCTCAGCATTTTAGTCACCTCTTACGACATGGCTTACGGGGAAAAATTTTTTCCACTTCCCCATGGAAATTCTTCTTCTTTTTAAAAAATATTTAAAAGTGGCTCATATCCTTCTTTTTCCTCTTTTCCCCAAAGATAGAAAAATGAAATCATAGGCCTTTTTTCATATATTTCGCCTGTGTGTTAAATATTATTTTTGGGTTCAGGGTTATTCTCAATACTGGCCATGCCCCTTTTACTTGCCACTTTTAATTTACTCATCTTAGCCCGTAGCCTTTTTGACCTTTTGTTAGAATTAGTAATATCTGGTCGATCACTTTCTCCCCAAGATCATTCTACTTTTCCCCAAACCCCCTCGACTGAAGAAAACTTCCTAACATCCCCGTGGCTTCTGTGACTAACTTCCAGGGTATCTCCGCGTTCCTTGTCCCCCACGGACTCGGGCATACTCTTCCCTGTTTACCTTTTTCAAATTTTATGAGTATTTTGTAGTTCCCACTGGGTTTTGTCCCTATGTCTTAATTTAATTCCTTGGCCCCCTTATATGATGCCCCATACTCAAGAACAAGCCTTTTGCAGAATTCTGTATTTTCTCCATTTTTAAAAAAGCTTGTTCAGGGCAAATTTCATACTGGGTTTTGCATGCTACAAGATGGGCCTAATGCACGATAAAAGTCCCAAATGATGATTGCCTGAATGTATTTTTTTTCTTTTAACTTTTTTAATTTATTTTGCTCATAACTCAAGTGTGCCTCATCCAGTCAGCCTCAGATTTTAATCACTGGTGTATGGTAAGAGGACAAAATTCATGAAGCAATTGTTGATATTTCTGTAGGTTACAAGATGATTCTTTTCAAATTGCTTGTTCTCTCTAGGCCGAAGTATTGCTATGCATTAACAGCGCCTTTCAAGGCAGGTAAAATTGAAATTACTGACCTAAAGAATGTACGATAAAACACTTAACCCTTAAATGGTCCAAACGTGTATATACGTTTTTTCAACATTTGATAGTATGTAAAAAAATGTAGATCTTCTTTCTTGTTTTACATTTAAAAATGTGTAAAAAAAACTTTACCTACATTTTTTTTTTTTTTTTTTTTTTTTTTTTGTTATTTTTGAAAATATGTAAGAAAACGTAGATCTACTTTTGGAGCACTACGGATTTGAACGCCGATCTGTTTGGACCGTTTAAGGTTAAATTACGGAACGTTTAGGTTCCTTGATTGTATTCACTGAAAACACAGGCAAGAGAGATGCACGATAATATACACTCAGAAAATTCTGGAGGGATTAGTACCAAATTTGCAAATGAAAATCACTCCCTACAAAAGCAAAACACTCGGCAGGCAGTGCAACATCCCACCAATGAAAAGCAGGGAATCCACGAGTATGCTAAGTTTCAACACAGTCAGTGTCATGGGCCCAAGACTGTTCAGCTGCCTCCCAGCATACATAAGGAGATTACTAATAGACCCCTGGTTGTCTTCAAAAAGGCGCTGGATAGGCACCTAAAATCAGTACCTGACCATCCGAGCTGTGGTTCGTATGTCGAATTATGTGTGGCCAACAGTAATAGCCTGGTTGATCTGGCCATGGTCCATGAGGGATGGTCACAGACCTGGCCCCTGCGGCCAGGTTATCATCCTATCCCTATCCAGTTTTTCTAAATGCCCAAATCACTTCAGCAACAATAATATCCTCTAAATTTTTGTATAAATGAAGTTAAAAAATTTTTTTGTTTTTAGTACAAGTTACATCAATTGTGTATTTTTCTTACAGTGTGTTAACATTCCTAAAGACTGGGATTTGTTAGGAGCTCGTCCAAAATTGCCTGCTTTTGCTCCCCTTCCCACAACAAGAATTTGGGAAAGAATTTGACTTGTCAACTCTGAAGAGAAGTGAATTCTGTCAGTCTTCCATCAAGTAGTTCAAGTGGACCGTTCATACGCCATCTAAGTTTTTCCCGCTT
>NW_026476601.1:0-10440 GCF_026875155.1 Cherax quadricarinatus
GGGAAATTTATGGAATCAATAATTGCCGAAGCAATTCGTAGCCATCTTGATAGGCACAGATTGATTAATGAATCTCAACACGGTTTTACAAAGGGGCGTTCCTGTCTTACGAATTTACTAACTTTTTTCACTAAGGTGTTTGAGGAGGTAGATCATGGTAATGAATAATGATATTGTGTATATGGACTTCAGTAAGGCTTTCAATAAAGTTCCACACCAGAGGCTATTGAGGAAACTTAAGGCACACGGAATAGGAGGAGAAATTTTTTCCTGGGTAGAGGCATGGCTGACAAATAGGCAGCAAAGAGTTTGCATAAATGGGGAAAAATCAGAATGGGGGCACGTCACAAGCAGTGTTCCGCAGGGTCAGTGTTGGGCCCATTGTTGTTCACAATTTATATAAACGACATAGATGAGAGAATAAGTAGCGACATAAGCAAATTTGCTGATGACACCAAAATAGGCCGTCCAATTCATTCTAATTAGGACACTAGAGCACTCCAGGATGATTTGAATAGACTGATGCAATGGTCGGAGAAGTGGCAGATGCAGTTTAATATTGACAAATGCAAAGTTCAAATGTTTGGACAGGTAAATAAACCATGCCATATATAAACTAAATAATGTAGATCTTAATACTACTGATTTCAAAAAGGATTTAGGAGTTCTGGTTAGCAGTAATCTAAAACCAAGACAACAGTGCATTAGTGTTCGCAATAAAGCTAACAGAATTCTTGGCTTAATATCTAAAAGTATAAATAATAGAAGTCCTCAGGTTGTCCTTCAACTCTATATATCCTTGGTTAGGCCTCATTTAGACTATGCTGCTCAGTTCTGGTCACCGTATTACAGAATGGATATAAATGCTCTGGAAAACGTACAGAGGAGGATGACAAAGATGATCCCATGTATCAGAAATCTTCCCTATGAGGATAGACTGAGGGCCCTGAATCTGCACTCTCTTGAAAAGCGTAGAATTAAGGGGAATATGATCGAGGTGTATAAATGGAAAACAGGAATAAATAAAGGGGATGTAAATAGTGTGCTGAAAATTTCCAACGAAGACAGGACTTGCAGCAATGGTTTCAAGTTGGAAAAATTCAGATTCAGGAAGGATATAAGAAAGCACTGGTTGGTAATAGAGTTGTGGATGAGTGGAACACAAACTCCCGAGTACAGTTATTCAGCTAAAACATTGTGTAGTTTTAAAAAATGGTTAGATAAATACATGATGGGTGTGGGTGGGTGTGAGTTGGACCTGACTAGCTTGTGCTGCTGGGTCTGCTGCATGCTCCTTCCTTGAGTGAAGGTGGCCAGACTGGGCGAGTCATTGGGCTAATCCGGGGGGTAAGGACATGGACCTGCTCCGCATGGGTCAGTAGACCTGTTGCAGTGTTCCTTCTTTCTTATGTTCTTATGTAAGACACACTTTTCTTCCCAGCAGAAGTCTTGGAAAATCATCCTGTGCCTTGTATGCTCAAGGCGAGGGGCCAAGGGTAGGCTCTGGGTTACTGGCAAGTGGTGTTTTATAAATGAACTTGTAGTTCAACATAGCAATCAGTTGTAATGCTCATGCACCTTATGTGCTAGAAATACAGTAATACGTATTTTAAGAAAAAGAGAATGAGTATACGAAATACGGTGAAATGACGGCAGTTTGTTGGGGTACATAGCACAGCCTCTCCTCACTTAACGACGTACTCGTTTACCAACGCTTCAGACTTACGACAGGCTCTCTGACCAGTATTCATACCTGTATAATGTATTTTAGAGCTGATTTCCTCTGTTCTGTTCATTACAATATACAGTACATTGCTGCATAAACATTTAAAATATACCAGAAATGTTATAAATGGTGTAAAGGTAACATTAAAACAATATCAAAGATGGTTGACACAAATCCACTACCAAAAAGAATGCTCCGCATTTATCGACCAAATTCATTTATCGACCGGGGTCTTAGTCCTATCCATCGTGAGAAGGAGCTGTACTGTATCTTGTAAATGTATGCCTACTGATTTGAGAATTTTTCTTAGAATATATGCTGGATCTATTCTTTCAACCGAACGCCGTACCCAGAAAGAAATACGAAAGAACCTCCTTATAATTTTTAGTAGATTAAAGCAGGCGAGGGGTTACAACCCCTTCCTCCCTGCATTTTATTCCCTTTTATGACACGCATGGCTTAGAGGAAGAATTATGATTCACTTTTTCCACTTCCCCATGGAGAATAGCTGGAATGTGGGAATAAAATGTAAGATTACAGTGAAGGTGAAGACCTAGAAAAATTGACCCTCATGTTGATAATGGGGAAACCATTTATTGATATGTTACGTTTGTATTTAGCTGTTCAAAACAGCATGAAGTTAGTTTTGACTATATTAGAGCAAGTTAGTGTCATCAGTCCAAGTCGATACTTTTTGGGCAGTTAGCTCCATTATGTGCTCAAGTATAGCCCGGATTGAATGGGAGAGGACATTAGTAGTGTTGTTGTGAATAGAAACTGGTAGAAGAATTGGATGCAATTGTGGAGATCATTGATGTAGATGAGAAAGAGGAACAAAACACTTAAAGAATACACTTCAATGCAATGGTAATGATGTGGAATGTCAGTTGGGGAAAAGAGCTGTGTACCAAACATAAAGTGGAATCTAAATTTTTGTACCAACCGGGGGAGTATCTACTATGAAACTAATAAGCTTAATGCACCAGGGGCCCCTAATAAAACCTCAGGAGGAGCACTCAGAAGTGTACTTTAGCCCACATTGAGTAAACATTATTTGGTCTACTGTACGATAAATGGTGTGCAAAAGGCCCCCCAATAAGAGTTTCAAGTTCGGCCCACAAAAAAAGTGGGTTTGCCACTGAAACTTAATGAAACGAACACCAAATATTACTAAATTTATTGCATAATGTCTAGGTTTCTATGCTTTATTAGACTTTTTTTTTTTTATCTGCTCTGTGTGAAGTGAGTTGAGACAAAATTGCAGAAAATTGTGTTGTGTTGTGAGAAAATTTGCTGTAATAATAAGTTTTTGAGAGAAGTAGTGTCTTAATATTTCTTGTGCTTTTACATGGTGAAATAGAGCATCTGTATTGTGTACATTGTTCTTACCCCATAATTTTGAGACAGCAACCACCCAGGGAAGTACTACCGTCCTGCCAGATGACTGTGAAACAAAAACCTGTAACTGTTTTGCATGATGGTAGGATTGCTGGTTTTCTTTTTCTGTCTCATAACACGCTAAGATAACAGGGTTTCTGCTACTCCTACTTACACTTTGGTCACACTTCACAGACACGCACAATCAAATCTATCTATACAAATCATCAGGTTTTTCTCCTTTTTCTAAATAGCTCTTGTTCTTTTTTTTATTTCTTCTATTGTCCATGGGAAGTGATATAAGAATCTTTCCTCCCGTAAGCCATGCTGTCGTAATGAGCGACTAAAATGCCGGGAGCAATGGCAAGTAACCCCTTCTCCCGTATACCAATTAACTAAAAAAGAGACGAAGAAAAACTTATAAAACTGGGTTCATAAATTTCGTGGATGTAGTGCGGATGAACAAGAAACAGATGATTGCAGATGTTATGAATGAAAAAGAAAGTTAATGTCCTGGCCCAAAGCGAAACAAAGCTGAAGGGGGTAGGAGAGTTTCAGTGGGGGAACTAAATGGGATTAAATCCGAGTAATCAGAAGAGTTTAGAGAACAAAGGAAGGGGAGCAGTAATGTTTAAATGATCATTTATTGAAGGAGAAAAGAGAAAAGTGAGTGTAAATTCAAGAATTCTGGTGGATTAAATAAAGTTGGATGCAGAAGTGGTTCATAAATAAGCGTGTATGCCACCTGGAGAAAGAGTAATGCAGAGGAGAGAGAGAGATTTTGGGAGATGTTACGGTGAAAGTATAGGAGCCTTTGAACCAAGTGAGAGAGTAATTGTGTAGGGGACTGAATGCTAAAGTTAGGAAAACTTTTAAGAGGTGGTGGTAGGTAAGTTTGGGGTGCCAAGGTGTAAATGATAAGTGAGCCCTTTGATTGAACTTGTATAGAAAGGGTTTAGTTATAGTAATACATATTTTAAGAAAAAGAGGATAAATAAGTATACACGATATGATGTAGGGCGAAATGACAGTAGTTTGTTGGATTATGTTATGGTATATAAAAGACTGTTTGAGTAGACTTCCAAGGATGTAAAGTTTTATATAGGGGCCACAGATATATCA
The DNA here is from genome assembly GCF_026875155.1 of Cherax quadricarinatus. Classification (NCBI taxonomy): domain Eukaryota; kingdom Metazoa; phylum Arthropoda; class Malacostraca; order Decapoda; family Parastacidae; genus Cherax; species Cherax quadricarinatus. The sequence continues at coordinate 4,226 of NW_026476601.1, forward strand.
GATCCACTTTCTATGTAGCTAGCTACACTGAGAGTAAAAAAGGTAGATGGATACACGGAGAATAGAAGCATCAGGGAAGAGAGGGTGAAGGTTATAAACAATAAAGAGGAGGGCAGTTAGGGTAAGATATACACACAATTGGAGGATAGAAGGGCTAATGAGAGCATAGGCAATGGTCGAAGAGGTTATGGGGAAGGTTTTAAAAATGTAGTGTTAGAGTGTTACAGAAGTTTTGTGTTACAGGGAAAGTGGGTGCAGGAGGAAAGTGAGGGCGGGGGGGTGGGAAGGGGGGGGGGAAGGGGGGGGGGGGGGGGGGGGGGGGGGGTGGGGGGGGGGCATTGGTGGAATGATGAAGTAAAAGAGTAGTAGGGTAGAAAAAGTTAGCATAAGAGAAGTTTTTACAAAGTAGAAGTGATGCAAGGAGGGAAGAGTATTAGGAGAAAAAGAGAGAAGTTAAGAGAGTGGGAAGCAATGTAAAAAGAGAGCAAATGGAGAGTTGTTGTGAGAATGATATCAACAAATGTTTGTTGAACATAAGAAAACGTTTTGGAATGAGATTAACAAGTTTAGAAAGCCTAGTAGAACAAATGGATTTGTGTCAGTTAAAAATAGGAGAGGAGAGTTATTAAATGGAGAGTTAGAGGTATTGGATAGATGAGGGAAATATTTTGAGGAAATGTTTTAAATATTGATGAAGATAGGAAGCTGTGATTTCGTGTATAGGGCAAAGGAGGAATAACATTCTTGTAGGAGGAGGAAGACCAGTTGTGAGTGGAGGGGATTCTGAGGCAGTAGGTTAAAATGAAAGGGGTAAGGCAAGCCGGGATTGATGGGAATAAAGATAGAAATGTTAAAAGCAGGTGTGGGAAAATAGTTTTGGATGGTTTTGTGCCAATTAATTTAATAAATGTATGGAAGAGGTAAGTACGCTAGGATTGCAGAGAGCATGGCATAGTTCCTTTGTATAAAGGCAAAGGGACAAAAGAGATGCAAAAATTATAGGGGATAAGTCTGTTTGAGTGACCAGGTAAAGTGTATGGTAAGAGTTATAATTAAGAAAAAAGAGTAAGACGGAGAAAAGGATAAGCAGATGAACAAGGAGGCTTAGGAAAGGTAGGGGGTTTGGTGGACCAGGTGTTTACAAGTGAAACAAAAAAGTGAACAGTATTTAGATAAGGATACAGAGGTCTTTGTGGCATTTAAGGATTTTGGAAAAGGCGTAAGAACAGGGTGGATAGGGGCAATGTGGTGCAGATGTTGCAAGTGTTGGTGTAGGAGGTAGGTTACTGAAAGCAGTGAAGAAGAGTTTTTACGAGGAATTGAGGCTCAAGTTTATGGTCTGTCGGAAAGATGAAATTATTTTTTCCATAAAAGTAGCCCTTAGACAAGGATGTGTGATGTCCCCCGTGGTTGTTTAAATAAATTTATAGATGGGGTTTAAGGAAGTAAATGCGAGGGACTTGGCAATAGCGTGTGAGTTAAAAGATAAATAATCACACACAAAGTGGGGAGTTGTCACAGCTGCTCTATGCTGATGACACTGTGTCTCTTGGGAGAATTCTGAAAGAGAAGTTTCAGAGATTGGGGGGGGGATGAATTTGGAAGGGTTGAAAAGAAGAAAATTAAAGTGTGAATACAGGAAAGAGTAAGGTTTATGAGGAATTAACAAAAAAAGATTAGGTGATGAAAGATTGAATATCAGATTGGAGGGAGAGAAGTATGGAGAGGTGAACGTATTCAGTATTTGGGAGTGGACGTGTCAGTCGGATGGGGTCTATAAAGATGAGTGAATCAATAGAATTGATGAGGAGGAGAAAAAATGAGTGGTGCACTTAGGAGTCTGTGGAGACAAAGAACTTTGTCCTTGAGGCAAAGAGGGAATGTATAGAGTATAGTTTTTTAACCAACGCTCTTATAATGTGGAGAAGCGGGGTGAATGAAAAGAAGCACGAGGAGACGGCAGAAGGCAGTGGAGAGTCGTGTCTGAGGGCAATGATGATGTTGTGACAAATAATGCAGAAATTCGTAGTATTGAATTAGGAGGATGGCGGGATTACCAATACTGATGTCCAGAGGGCTGAGGAAGTGTTGATGGAGGTGGATTGGACATGATAAGAGAATGAGCGAAACAGAATGGACTCAAGAGTGTATCAGTCTGTATGGAAGGAAGGCGGGTAGGGGTTTCGGCCTGGAAGGTTGGAGTGAGGGGGTAAAGAGGTTTTGTGTGCGAGGGGCTTGGACTTCCAGCAGGCATGCGTGAGCGTGTTATGATAGGATTGAAATGGAGACAAATTGGTTATAACACATGACGTGCTGGTGTGGAGTGGTGAGCAAAGTAACATTTAAGAAGGATTCAGGGAAACCGCAGGCCGACTGAGTCCTGGAAGAGGAAGTACAGTGCCTGCACACTGAAGGATGGGTGTAAAAATGTTGCAGTTAAAAACAGTAGTGTAAAGCACCCTTCAGGCAAACAGTGATGAGTTGAATGATGGTGAAAGTTTTTTTTCATTTTCGGGCCACCCTGCCTTGGTTGTGAATCGCCAGTGTGAAAATCAAAAAATAAATTTTAAATGAGGTTCAATCTACTTTTGACTGTTAAAACTGACAACCTTAAAAATGAACTAGAAAGTACTACAACTTTCAAAAGTTTCTTTTTCACAAGATTGTGAATTAGATGTGAATTTTTTTCCAGCCATGGTATTTGAGACTTACTTTCATATATATCTTTTACAAGGATTCAGAAGACACTCTGCTCCTCTTGCTAAAAAAAAACTATATGACCTCAGGGGATTCTTTGTTGATGCAGAGATCAACAGAAGCAGATACCACAACAAGGCCAGCTTGGGTTGAATGTGACCCAGGCTTGGCTCGCTTCACTGAGACCTTCCACTCCCCAGTCTCTCGTGCGTAGTCCCCCGCAGCTCGTTCCTACAGATTACAGCGACACACACACCTTCATAATCACCGAGCAGTACCACTGATTTCCTGCCACCATGTCTAGCCCTTTATTACATCATTATGCTACCACCCATAAACTCTGCGCCGTCGTGCACATGAAAGATGGACCACGTGATCATGGACGGCCCGTGGTGACGTAACATTACAGCAAACGTTGGCATGGACCCTACACCTCAGACCAGACACAAACCCTGGTAGTTGGGGCCCACCACCTAAGATTCCAGGTTGGAACTATAGTTAGGACGACTCCTTTCAGAAGATGAACCACAGAAGCGAGAAACTTGCTTTTAAACACATGAAATTAAAAATGTTTTCAGTACAATATGCATGACTGTTATATTGGTTATTTAAAAATATTTATAAGAAGATAATTTCTGAGTCATAATGAAAGATTTATTTATGCTTTGGTACATCAAATAGCACAGAATTTAGTGCAGTAATTCCAACATATTTGTAGCATTTTTTTTTTTTTAGCACAAAAATAAAAAAGAAAATTACGAATTGATATATAAATTATTGTAGTACAGTAATGTAATCAAATTACCCCATTTACATATGCAGTGTAAGTAACCAGTTACAGGAAATAACAGATGAATCTTTGTTTGACATATTGGCTACATTTTTAATTCAGTGCTTGAATGTCGGTGAACACCTTTACTCTGTAAAGTGTGGTGGTCAGTGTACAATACACTCCGTAGATAACCTTTACTTTCTGTAAAATGGAGCTTGTGCCAGAGAGACAATACACATGGAAAAATTGAACAAAATGTTTTGCTGTAATTGCACAAGCAAAAATAGGTGTTCCAGCATGTATAGAGCCATTGTCACCATAATAGATTGCAAAGAGCTTCAATCTAGTGTCAGTTATATTGGTATTAAAATATCTAGGTAAATATTATAGTTATTATTATTCTAATCAAGGGGGAAGCGCTAAACCCAGATATTATACAGCGCCTGGGGGGGGGGGGGGGAGAAGTAGGAAGGCATTCATGCTAATTCGTGGAACGGAGCACAGATCAATTCCCTAAATCAAGAGCCCCTCACCAACATCAAGGAACCTTCCTTGAGGGGTTTTAAAACTATTATAGATTTAATTATTTTTCTAGTGAGATAGTACATTCCTTGGACAAAATGGGTGGTTTGGAAGCAAATTTAAATGTTATCTTAGTTTAGTTTTTGACACTGAAGCTACAACTTGCAGAAGAAGCTGCATGTTATGTTCCAGGCAGCCACAGTCCATTATAAAATCATAATAGCCCAGGACAGACCAATGCATTGTTTAAAGTTTTCTCTCCATGTTGTAGGTTGTGAATTGTTTCTGACAAATGGTATTGTGACTTTTATTCATCTTTCAAATTTTTTGAAGAAATTTCTACTATAGCCTCCTTTGAACATATGAAAGACTTTAAGGAATGAACTGGGCTACATAGGTAGAGTTTTCCTATTCAGTGTTTTGCAATGCTTGTATTGCTGTTGTGTGATCCTAAACTGCTTCAGTGTTCTTAGTGCCCTCATGATAGTGTTTGTCTTACACTGTTCCTACTTGTAAGCTTCCTCTCTTATTCTTCCTTATGTGGTACAGCCTCCACTGACTCAAATATTGCACAACAATAATACTAAGTAAATCATTGAAAAAGTAAAATCTAAACCTGATGATGCAGTTGTCAGTTCTGTAGTTCAGTATTTATTTGTCTTAACAGTTTTAAATTGTTGATACTTTTTGTGTTAACTTTAAGTGCAACATTTCTTAATAATCTAAATCAGATATATGAGGGTCCACTGTACTGTAGTATGTTATTTTGGTGTGCTTAATGTTATTTATTTATTTTGTTACTATGATTTTTATAGTACACTGTTTAATACAGTATCCAGACAACTTTGTTAGTAGTTTATCAAAAGAAATTTTAGAGTACAGTTTTTCTTCTAAATTTGCTAGTTGACCCAACAATCACTATGAGAAACTCTACTTTATCAACCTAGGTACAATGAGTTTATATTTTTGTACTGTGTCTATCAATATGATTAAGTTAGTCATAGTTCTTCATATGTCTATAATTAAAAAACAAATAATAAAAGGTCCAGCAAGTATGTACTCACCTTTTTGTGGTGCAGCAGCCAAGTCTCAGTTCCTGGTCCTGCCTTTTATACTGGCTGTCAGGGCCTCCAAGAGAAATTTTGCAAGGCAGAGCAAGACTGCTTTGGGGCCCCTGGGGGCAGGCTGAGGCTTCTTTCAAAGTTGATAATTTGAAGTCCAATAAAACCATTGGTAAATTTTCATAAATGCTTTATTTCCTATGCAGCAGACTGACCAAATAAGATATACTTTATTTTTTTTTTAACACGTCTGCCGTTTCCCACCAAGGCAAGGTGACCAAAAAAAAAAAAGAAAAGCTCAAAAAGAAAGAAAAACTTTCATTATCATTCAACACTTTCACCATCACTCATTCATAATCTCTCTCTTTGCAGAGGCACTCAGATACGACAGCTTTGATGTCCCTCCAAACTGCCAACATCCCAAACCCCTCCTTTAACCCTTTCAGGGTTGGTCCCGTCATACTACGCCAAAATTCTAGTGCCTTCAAATCTAGCAGGAGAAGCCTGGTAGCCCTGCATGTGAGAGAATGGGTCTGCAGAGTCAGTGTGCGCAGTATGAAAAAATCGGGGCACCCGCATTACATTGTGGGAGTGCTATTTCAGTACGCCTTGTTTATGATGCCTCACAGTAAGAAACTCCTCACTCCCTGGTGAATTGGGACTCTTTGTTCCCAAGTGATAGTTCAAACACAGATGGAAGTGTCAGTGAAGGTGAATTTCATGGTTTTGAGGAGTTTGTGAGCAAAAGTAATGCCCATAATACTGGTAAGAGTAATGAAAACCCAGATGACTCTCAGCCTTCCACCTCTGATGCTGAGCTGTCTTGTTCACATTCAGTTGTACCAGAACGAAAGAGGAAACTCATATTTTCCAGTATCCAGGACTCGTATGTGAGCCATGGCGATGACAGTGATAGTGCATATGTGCATATGATATTGAAGCTCTTGAAAATAGTTCCTGTAGCAAGAGTGAGGTGGAATATTCTCTCCAATGAAGTGTCCAGAGGGCTGAGGAAGGGTTGTTGAGGTGGTTCAGACATGTAGAGAGAATGGAGCGAAACAGAATGACTTCAGAGTGTATCAGTCCATAGTGGAAGGAAGGCAGGGTAGGGGTCGGCCTAGGAAAGGTTGGAGGGAGGGGTAAAGGAGGTTTTGTGTGGAGGG
>NW_026476603.1:0-12608 GCF_026875155.1 Cherax quadricarinatus
CTAGATTGGGAGCCTGCGCTTGTGACCCAACACTGTGTGTGTGTGGTTGTGGTGTGTGTGTGTGTGTGTGTGTGTGTGTGTGTGTGTGTATGTGTGTGTGTGTGTGTGTGTGTGTGTGTATGTGTGTGTGGTGTGTGGTGTGTGTGTGTGAGATGTTGAGTGTATGTTGTGTGTGTGTGTGTGTGGTATATGTGTGTGTGGTATGTGTGTGTGTGTGTGTGTGTGTGTATGTGTGTGTGTCTGTGTGTGTGTGTGTGTTTGGGTGTGTGTGTGTGTGAGTGGGTGTATGTGTGTGTGTGTGGGTGTGTGTGTGTGGGTGTGAGTGTGTGTCTGTTGGTGTGAGTGTGTGTGTGTGTGTGTGTGTGTGTGTGTGTGTGTGTGTGTATGTGTGTATGTTGGGGTGTGTGTGTGTGTGTGTGTGAGTGTATGAGTGTGTGAGTGTGTGTGAGTGTGTGTGGGTGTGTGTGTGTGTGTGTATGTGTGTGTGTGTGTGTATGTGTGTGTGTGTGTGTGTGTGTATGTGTGTGTGTGTGAGTGTGTGAGTGTGTGTGTGTGCGTGTGTACTCACCTAGTTGTACTCACCTAGTTGAGGTTGCGGGGGTCGAGTCCGAACCCTTGGCCCCGCCTCTTCACTGATCGCTACTAGGTCACTCTCCCTGAGCCGTGAGCTTTATCATACCTCTGCTTAAAGCTATGTATGGATCGTGCCTCCACTACATCGCTTCCCAAACTACTCCACTTACTGACTACTCTGTGGCTGAAGAAATACTTCCTAACATCCCTGTGATTCATCTGTGTCTTCAGCTTCCAACTGTGTCCCCTTGTTACTGTGTCCAATCTCTGGAACATCCTGTCTTTGTCCACCTTGTCAATTCCTCTCAGTATTTTGTATGTCGTTATCATGCCCCCCCTATCTCTCCTGTCCTCCAGTGTCGTCAGGTTGATTTCCCTTAACCTCTCCTCGTAGGACATACCTCTTAGCTCTGGGACTAGTCTTGTTGCAAACCTTTGCACTTTCTCTAGTTTCTTCACGTGCTTGGCTAGGTGTGGGTTCCAAACTGGTGCCGCATACTCCAATATGGGCCTAACGTACACGGTGTACAGGTCCTGAATGATTCCTTATTAAGATGTCAGAATTCTGTTCTGAGGTTTGCTAGGCGCCCATATGCTGCAGCAGTTATTTGGTTGATGTGCGCTTCAGATGTGCCTGGTGTTATACTCACCCCAAGATCTTTTTTCCCTTTATTTAGGTTTTTTAAATCTCGACCCCCTAGACTTTCTCCCTCGCGGCCCCCTTTTTCCCTTTTCCCCCAAACTTCAAAGACTTTTTCAATTGGGGATTGGGAAAACCCCGGAGCCAATTGTTGGGCCAGGTCTGGCCTGTCCAGATCCCTTTTTTAATTTTGCCTGGTCCCCGATCGAGTGAATTTTTTCTCATCAACTTTCCCCCGCCCTCGCAAACAGGGACACCCAGAGTCCCAAATTTCCCTTTCCCTCATGTCTTTTACAAAAACCAGAAACAGGGACTGGGCCTAGGGCTGACCCCTGCGGGGCCCCCGGGGCACAGGGGCCCACTTCTGACCCCCGCCCCCCGTTTCCAGACTCGCTGCTGTCCCCTTTCCCGAAAAAGTATTCCCATTTCCCTTGTAGTGCCTTCCCGGTTTTCCCCCGCTTGGTCCTCCAGTTTTTGCACCAATCTCTTGTGTGGAAACTTTATTTAAACGCCTCTTTTCAGTCCAAAAAATTTCAAACCCCCCACCCCCCCTCTCTCTTGTCTTAAATGCGTCACCATTCATAAAAACTTCCCCGTAGGTTTTTGACACAGGGTTTTTTCCCTCCCGAAAACCCTGTTGGCTGCTTTTTGTTTAATCCCTTTTCCCTTTTTAGGTTGTTTCCCCCACTCTTCCCCCTTAATTTCCCCTTTTCCATGATTTTGCAATACATACTTTTTTCAGTGACACTGGTCGGGAGTTTTTTTGCTTTATGTCTTCCCCCCTTTTTTAAAGATTTGGGGCTACATTTTCTGTCCCCCCATGCCTCAGGGAACTCCGTTTTTTTGATAGAGTATTTAAATTGTTTGTTTTGGGGTACAAAATACGCCCCCTGCCCCTCTCTCAATACCCATGGGGGAAATTTTTCTGGCCCCATTGCCTTTGAGGGACAGCTCACTCAGAAGCCTCTTTACTTCTTTCCCCGTTGTTGCAAATGTGGGCCCGCAAAAAAAGGGGGTGTGCCCCACCTTTTCCTCTTTTTTTGGGTTTTTCCCCTTTTGTCTCCTCTGTGAACCCCTTTTTTTGAATCTCTTGTTTAGGGTTTTTCACAAACTTTTACGGGCATTTCTTGTTTTTCTCTCCTCCTTTCCCTTTCCCTTTCCGATTAAAATGGGGCCTTTACGGGTTTTTTTTTTCCTTTCCCCCTGATTTTGGGGAACAACGTTTTGGGTCAGATTTTGGGTTTCCTGCTAGGGCATTTTTTTATTTTCTTTTGGGGGTCCCTTCTTAAACTGTGCATATTCGTTTTTTGGCTCTACGACTGTTCTCCTTATTCTCCTGGGTTCCTTTTTTTTTCTATAAATTTTTCCATTTCCCAAACACACTTGGTTTTTTTTTCCCGCTGCAAACCCTTTTGGGGAAACCATAAGGGTCCCTCCTTGGGGTTTTTTTATTTTTTTTCCCGTTACCCTTGGGTCAAAAACCCCTCCTTTAACCTCCTTTCATTTTGTTGCTACAAAATTCCACATCTCAAATTTAAATGGGTTCCCCCGCCAGTTTTTTGGGCCCACTGAAAACCCCCATCAGTTTGTTCCTCAAATTTCCCGTGTATCCCCCCTTTTTTGTAGTTTGGCTTCATTCGCCTGGGCCCCCCTCTTCCCCCCCCACTTGTAGCTCTACTGTGTATTTTGAAACTTAAAACCACATGGTACATGTGTGTTGTGTGTTTCATGTGTTGTGTGTGGTGTGTGTGTGTAATGTGTTTGTGTGTGTGTGTGTGTGTGGGTGTGGGGTTTTGGGGGTGTGTGGGGTGTGGGGTTGTGTGTGTTGTGTGGGTGTTTTGGTGTGGGGTGTGGTGTGTGTGTGTGGTGTGTGTGTTTTTGTGGGGGTGGGGTGGGGTGTGGGGCGTGTGGGGGTGAGTGGGGAGTGTGTGTGTTGGTGTGTTTTGTTTAGTGTGTTGGGGTGTGTGTGTGTGTGTGTGTGTGTAAGTTGAGAGGGGAAAAAGAGAGTGTATTCCCGGCAGACAGTGAGAGACCAAACAGTAATTTCAACGACCTCATTTTTAGTGTACCTAGTAGGCACCCCCGCTACACTGCCTCTGCTTCTAGTATGGGGGGGATCTTTGGGCCCAAACCCCCCCCACCAAACCTCAGTTTATTTTAAACCCAGTGATGGCACCGCTGCTACTACTGCCTCTGCTTCTAGTGATGGTGGGATGCTTGGCCAACCTCCCTCACCAAGGCGAATTTAACCGTCAGGGAGAAGTATTTGTAAATCAAATATTGATGGAGCAGATGCAAGAGCAACAGAGAAGCTATAATGAAGGTAAAGACACAAATTTATATATACTAAGCATCAAGGAAAATTGTTATAACTAAAAGTAGAAACTTGTCTTACAATTACATGTGACTGTAATATTTTTCAGGCATCAAGAGTCTGCTGAGGAAAATAGAGACACTAACAAATGTTGTCTCCACTAAGCTGACCCTTGACGACAGTCGTACACAAGGTCAGTGTTCATATCTCTGTATATGTGTGTGTATGTATGTATGTATGTATGTATGTATGTATGTATGTATGTATGTATGTATGTATGTATGTATGTATGTATGTATGTACTCACCTAGTTGTACTCACCTAGTTGAGGTTGCGGGGGTCGAGTCCGAGCTCCTGGCCCCGCCTCTTCACTGATCACTACTAGGTCACTCTCCCTGAGCCGTGAGCTTTATCATACCTCTGCTTAAAGCTATGTATGGATCCTGCCTCCACTACATCGCTTCCCAAACTATTCCACTTACTGACTACTCTGTGGCTGAAGAAATACTTCCTAACATCCCTGTGATTCATCTGTGTCTTCAGCTTCCAACTGTGTCCCCTTGTTACTGTGTCCAATCTCTGGAACATCCTCTCATTGTCCACCTTGTCAATTGGTCTCAGTATTTTGTATGTCGTTATCATGTCCCCCCATCTCTCCTGTCCTCCAGTGTCGTCAGGTTGATTTCCCTTAACCTCTCCTCGTAGGACATACCTCTTAGCTCTGGGACTAGTCTTGTTGCAACCTTTGCACTTTCTCTAGTTTCTTCACGTGCTTGGCTAGGTGTGGGTTCCAAACTGGTGCCGCATACTCCAATATGGGCCTAACGTACACGGTGTACAGGGTCCTGAATGATTCCTTATTAAGATGTCGGAATGCTGTTCTGAGGTTTGCTAGGCGCCCATATGCTGCAGCAGTTATTTGGTTGATGTGCGCTTCAGGAGATGTGCCTGGTGTTATACTCACACCCAAGATCTTTTTCCTTGAGTGAGGTTTGTAGTCTCTGCCCCCTAGACTGTACTCTGTCTGCAGCCTTCTTTGCCCTTCCCCAATCTTCATGACTTTGCACTTGGTGGGATTGAACTCCAGGAGCCAATTGCTGGACTAGGTCTGCAGCCTGTCCAGATCCGTTTGTAGTTCTGCCTGGTCTTCGATCGAGTGAATTCTTCTCATCAACTTCACGTCATCTGCAAACAGGGACACCTCAGAGTCTATTCCTTCCGTCATGTCGTTCACAAATACCAGAAACAGCACTGGTCCTAGGACTGACCCCTGCGGGACCCCGCTGGTCACAGGTGCCCACTCTGACACCTCGCCATGTACCATGACTCGCTGCTGTCTTCCTGACAAGTATTCCCTGATCCATTGTAGTGTCTTCCCTGTTATCCCTGCTTGGTCCTCCAGTTTTTGCACCAATCTCTTGTGTGGAACTGTGTCAAACGCCTTCTTGCAGTCCAAGAAAATGCAATCCACCCACCCCTCTATGTCTTGTCTTACTGCTGTCACCATGTCATAGAACTCCAGTAGGTTTGTGACACAGGATTTCCCGTCCCTGAAACCATGTTGGCTGCTGTTGATGAGATCATTCCTTTCTAGGTGTTCCACCACTCTTCTCCTGATAATCTTCTCCATGATTGTGCATACTATACATGTCAGTGACACTGGTCTGTAGTTTAATGCTTCATGTCTGTCTCCTTTTTTAAAGATTGGGACTACATTTGCTGTCTTCCATGCCTCAGGCAATCTCCCTGTTTCGATAGATGTATTGAATATTGTTGTTAGGGGTACACATAGCGCCTCTGCTCCCTCTCTGTATGTATGAATGTATGTATGTATGTATGTATGTATTTTTAAGTGCGAGTGTATATATATATTATATATTATATATATATATATATTATATATATATATATATATATATATATATATATTATATATATATATATATATATATAATAATATATATATATATATATTATATATATATATATATATATAATATATATATATATATATATATATATATATATATATATATATATATATATATATATATTATATATATTAATAAATTCTTCCCAAACTTTATTAATTATAAATGAATCTGATTCATAAAAAAAATAGGAAATATTCATATTATTGTCAAAACTGTTTTTTATGAAACAAGATTCAATTATATTCCTGTCGACCATGGACTTGCTTGATACAACTTTCTCAACTTTTTGAAAATCAATTGGATGGTTAAAATCTCTCACATGAATAAATAGAGCATTGGAATCTTGTCCAGTTCTAATGCTATATTTATGTTGTTTTAATCTTAGTTCGAGATTTTTACCAGTTTGACCGTAATAAACTTTATCGCAAATTTTACAAGGAATCTTATAGACACATCCATCAGCATTTTGGGGGGAATTCTTTATCAAAAGTTTTTTTTACTGTATCAAGATTTTTGAATACAACTTTAATATTAAAAGTCTTAAGAAGAGAAGGCATATCAACCAAGTTTTCATGGTAAGGGAGAACCAACATATTTTTAGTTGAATAAGGCTGGATATCCCTTTTTGGATTATGAAAAGTATTTCTAGCAACTTTAAAAGATTTATCAATTATATTTCTTTTATATTTCAGGTCATTAGCTATTTCATAAATTTTGGATATTTCTTCATCTATGAACTCTGGACTACAAATATGTAAAGCTCTCAAAAATATTGATGAGAAAACAGACAGTTTAACTTTATCTTGATGTGAAGAATAATAGTGGACATAGGAACAGTTATTTGTAGGTTTTCTGTAAATTTTAAATTTGAATTCATTATTACTCTTAATAATTAAAACATCTAGAAAAGGCAATGAGTTATTTTCTTCAAACTCAACAGTAAAGTTTATAGAATGGGCTAAGCTATTTAATTTAACTAGGAAATGGTTAATATCTACATTCTTAGATACAGGACACAAAATATCATCAACAAATCTGTTGACTAATGTAGATATAAACCATTTCCTTGTTAAATTAAATATCTACTTACTAGAAGTGCCAGTGTCAAAGAGTAGTGACAGTGTCAACTGGTACTGTCATTGGTGACTGGTGTCAGTGTTAACTGGAAGTGTCTTTCGCGAATTGTAGTGTCATTGTTAACTGGTTGTGTCAGTGTCAACTGGCAGCGCTAGTGTTAACTGGCAGAGTCAGTGTCAACTGGTAGAGTCAATATCAACTGGTACTGTCAGTGTGAACTGATAGTGTCAGTGTCAAGTCGTAGTGTCAGTGTCAAGTCGTAGTGTCAGTGTCAACTGGTATTCTCATTGTCAACTGGTAGTGTCACTGTCAACTGGTAGTGCCAGTGTCAACTGATAGTGTCAGTGTCAACTGGTAGTGTCAGTGTCATCTGGTAGTGTCAGTGTCAATTGGTAGTGTCAGTGTCAAATGGTAGTGTCAGTGTCAACTGATAGTGTCAGTGTCAAGTGGTAGTGTCAGTGTCAACTGGAAGTGTCAGTGTCAACTGGTAGTATCAGTGTCAACTGGTAGTGTCAGTGTCAACTGGAAGTGTCAGTTGTCAACTGGTAGAGTCAGTGTCGACTAGTAGTCTCAGTGTCAACTGTTAGTGCCAGTGTCATCTGGTAGTGTCAGTGTCAACTGGCAATATCAGTATCAACTGGTAGTATCAGTGTCAACTGCTAGTGTCAATGTCAACTGGTAGTGTCAGTGTCAACTGGTAGTATCAGTGTCAACTCATAACGTCAGTGTCAACTGGTATTGTCAATGTCAACTGGCAGTGTCAGTGTCAACTGCTAGTGTCAGTGTCAACTTGTATTGTCAGTGTGAACTGGTAGTGTCAGTGTCAACAGGTAGTGTCAGTGTCAGCAGGTAGTGTTAGTGTCAACTGGTAGTGTCAGCATCAACTGGTAGTGTCAGTGTCAACTGGAAGTGTCAGTGTCAACTGGTAATATTTGTATCACCTGCTAGTGTAAGTGTCAACTGGTAGTGTCAATGTCAACTGGTAGTGTCAGTGTCAACTGGTAGTATCAGTGTCAACTGGTAATGTCAGTGCCAACTGGTATTGTCAGAGTCAACTGGCAGTGTCAGTGTCAACTGCTAGTGTCAGTGTCAACTTGTATTGTCAGTGTCAACTTTTAGTGTCAGTGTCAACAGTTAGTGTCAGTGTCAGCAGGTAGTGTCAGTGTCAATTGGTAGTTTCAGTATCAACTGGTAGTGTCAGTTTCAACTGTAAAAGTCTGTCAATTGGTAGCATCAGTGTCAACTGGTTGTGTCAGTGTCAACTGATAGTGCCAGTGACAACTGGTAGTGCCAGTGTCAACTGGTAGTATCAGTGTCAACTGGTGATATCAGTGGCAACTGGTAGTATCAGTGTCAACTGGTAGTATCAATGTCAACTTGTATTGTCAGTGTCAACTAGTAGTATCAGTGCCAACTGGTAGAATCATTGTGTCAACTGGCATTTTCAGTGTCAACTGGTAGTGTCAGTGTCAACTGCTAGTGTCATTGTCATCTGGTAGAGTCAGTGTCAACAGGTAGTGTCAGTGTCAACCCGTAATGCCAGTGTCAAACAGGTGGTGTGAGTGTCAACTGGTAGTGTCAGTGTCAAAACGTAGTGTGAGTGTCAACAGGTAGTGTCATTGTCAGCTGGTAGTGTCAATGTCAGCAGGTAGTGTCAGTGTCAACTCGTAATGTCAGTGTCAAACAGGTGGTGTGAGTGTCAACTAGTAGTGTCAGTATCAACTGGTAATGTAAGTTTCAACTGAAAGTGTCAGTGTCAGCTGGCAGTGGCAGTGTCAACTCGTAGTGTCACTGTCAGCTAGTTGTGTCACTGGAGACTGTTAGTGTCAGTTTAAACAGTTAATTTTAGTGTCAAGTAGCAGTGTTTTAGGTGTCTGGAAATGTCTTTCTTAACAGAAAGTTACTATCAAATGTTAGTGTCACTGGTAATTGGTAGTTTCAGTTTCAACTGGTAATTTTTCTGTCTACTAGGATTGTCAGTGTCAAATTGATGTATATGCGACAGTTGGTAAAGTCAGTGTCAACTGGTAGTGTTAGTGTTAATTGGTAGTGTCAGTGTTGAATGGTAGTGTCAGCGTTAATTCGTAGTGTCAGCATTAATTAGAAGAGAGAGTGTTAATTTGTTGTGTCAGTGTTAATTGGTAGTGTCAGTGTTAATTGGTAGTGTCACTGTTAATTGGTAGTGTCAGTGTTAATTGGTAGAGTCAGTGTTAAATGGTATTGTCAGCATTAATTGGAAGTTTCAGTGTTAATTTGTAGTGTCAGTGTTAATTGGTAATGTCAGTGTTAATTGGTAGTGTTTGTGTTAATTTGTTGTGTCAGTGTAAATTAGTAATGTCAGTATTAATTGAGAGTGTCAGTGTTGATTAGTAGTGTCACTGTTAATTGGTATTGTCAGCGTTAATTGGTAGTGTCATTCTTAATTGGTATTGTCATTGTTAATTAGTAGTGTCACTGTTAATTGTTAGTGTCAGCGTTAATTGTTTTTGTCAGCGTTAATTGAAAATGTCAGTGTTAATTTGTTGTGTCAGTGTTAATTAGTAGTGTCGGTGTTAATTAGTAGTGTCATTGTTAATTGGTAGTGTCAGCGTTAATTGGTTGAGTCAGCGTTAATTGTTTTTTGTCAGCGTTAATTGAAAATGTCAGTGTTAATTTGTTGTGTCAGTGTTAATTAGTAGTGTCAGTGTTAATTAGAAGTGTCAGTGTTAATAGGTAGTGTCAGTGTAAATTGGTATTGTCAGCATTAATTTGTAGTACCAGAGTTAATTGGTAGTGTCAGTGTTAATTAGTAGTGTCAGTGTTAATAGGGAGTGTCAGTGTTAATTGGTAGTGCCAGTGTTTATTGGTAGTGTCAATGTTAATTGGTAGTGTCAGTATTAATTGATAGTGTCAGTGTTAATTGGTATTCTCAGCGTTAATTGGTACTGTCACTGTTAGTTGGTATTGTGAACGTTAATTTGCAGTGTCAGTGTTAATTGCTATTGTCAGCGTTAATTGGTAGTGTCAGTGTTAATTGGTAGTGTAAGTGTTGATTGATAGTGTCTCTGTTAATTGGGATTGTCAGAATTAATTGGTAGTGCAGGTGTTAATTGGTATTGTCAGGGTTAACTGGAAGTGTCAGTGTTAATTGGTATTGTCAGAATTATTTGGTAGTGTCAGTGGTAATTGGTAATGTGGGTGTTAATTGGTAGTGTCAGTGTTAATTTGTAGTGTCAGTGTTAATTGGTAGTATCAGTGTTAATTTGTTGTGTCAGAGTTAATTGATAGTGTTAGTGTTAATTGGAAGTGTCAGTGTTATTTGGTACTGGCAGAGTTAATTGGTAGTGTCGATACTAATTTGTATTGTCAGCGTTAATTGGTAACATCACTGTTAATTGGTTGTGTCAGTGTTATTGGATACTGTCAGGTTTAATTGGTAGAATCAGTGTTAATTTGTTGTGTCAGTGTTAATTGATAGTGTCAGTGTTAATTGGTAGTGTCAGTGTTATTTGGTACTGTCAGAATTAATTGGTAGCGTCGATGTTAATTGGTAGAGTCAGAATTATTCGGTAGTGTCAGCGTTATTTGGAAATGTCAGTGTTAAAATGTTGTGTCAGTGTTAGTTAGTAGTGTCAGTGTTAATTAGAAGTGTCAGTGTTAAGAGTTAGAGTCATTGTTAATTGGTAGTGTCAGCGTTAATTGGTAGTGTCAGTGTTAATTAGTAGTATCAGTGTTAATAGGTAGAGTCATTGTTAATTGGTAGTGCCAGTGTTAATTAGTAGTGTCAGTGTTAATAGGTAGAGTCATTGTTAATTGGTAGGGCCAGTGTTAATTGGTAGTGTCAATGTTAATTGGTATTGTCAGCGTTAATTGGTAATGTCACTGTTAGTTGGTTGTGTCAGTGTTATTTGGTACTGTCAGAGTTAATTAGTAGTGTCAGTGTTAATTGACAGTGTCAGTATTAATTGGTAGTGTTAGTATTAATTGACAGTGTCAGTGTTAATTGGTAGTGTCAGTGTTAATTGGTAATGTCACTGTTAGTTGGTTGTGTCAGTGTTATTTGGTACTGTCAGAGTTAATTGGTAGTGTCAGTGTTAATTGACAGTGTCAGTGTTAATTGGTAGTGTCAGTGTTAATTGACAGTGTCAGTGTTAATTGGTAGTGTTAGTATTAATTGGTAGTGTCAGTGTCAACTGTGGTGTCTGTGTCAAGTTTCAGTGTAAGTGGTAACTGGTACTTTCAATGTCAAATAGTTGTGTCACTGGCAACTTATAGAGTCGTTGGTGAATTGTATTATCAGTGTCAACTAGTAGTGTCACTCACTGGAGAATGGTAGTGTCACTTCAGTTAGTAATAGTATTGGTGACTGACAATGTGTCAAATATAAGTGTTAGTGTCAACTGGTAGATTAAATGCCATCCGGTAGTCTGAGTCTCAACTGGTTCTAGAAGTGTCAGTTAGTAATGTCAGTGACAGCTGGTATTGTTAGTGTTACCTAGAAGTGTCTGCGTCACTAATAGTGTCAAGAGTCAGCTGTTAGTGTCAGTGTCATCTGGTAGTATGAGTGTCAACTGGTAGAATCATTGTTAACTGGTAGTGTCAGTGTCATCTGGTAGTACGAGTGTCATTTGGAAATATGAGTGTCATCTGGTAGTATCAGTGTCATCTGGTAGTGTCAGTGTCAACTTTTAGTGTCAGTGTCAACTGGTAGTGTCAGTGTCAAAAGGTAGTGGCATTGTTAACTGGTAGTGTCAGTGTCTACTGGTAGTGTCAGTGTCTGCTGGTAGTGTCAGTGTCTACTGGTAGTGTCGGTGTCAACTGGTAGTGTCAGTGTCTACTGGTTGTGTCAGTGTCAACTGGTAGTGTCAGTGTCAACTGGTAGTGTCAGTGTCAACTGGTAGTGTCAGTGTCTACTGGTAGTGTCAGTGTCTACTGGTAGTGTCAGTGTCTACTGGTAGTGTCAGTGTCAACTGGTAGAGTCAGTGTCGACTAGTAGTCTCAGTGTCAACTGTTAGTGCCAGTGTCATCTGGTAGTGTCAGTGTCAATTGGCAATATCAGTATCAACTAGTAGTATCAGTGTCAACTGCTAGTGTAAATGTCAACTGGTAGTGTCAGTGTCAACTGGTAGTATCAGTGTCAACTCTTAACGTCAGTGTCAACTGGAATTGTCAATGTCAACTGGTAGTGTCAGTGTCAACAGGTAGTGTCAGTGTCAGTAGGTAGTGTTAGTGTCAACTGGTAGTGTCAGCATCAACTGGTAGTGTCAGTGTCAACTGGAAGTGTCAGTGTCAACTGGTAATATTTGTATCACCTGCTAGTGTAAGTGTCAACTGGTAGTGTCAATGTCAACTGGTAGTGCCATTGACAACTGGTAGTATCAGTGTCAACTGGTAATGTCAGTGCCAACTGGTATTGTCAGAGTCAACTGGCAGTGTCAGTGTCAACTGCTAGTGTCAGTGTCAACTGCTAGTGTCATTGTCATCTGGTAGAGTCAGTGTCAACAGGTAGTGTCAGTGTCAACCCGTAATGCCAGTGTCAAACAGGTGGTGTGAGTGTCAACTGGTAGTGTCAGTGTCAAAACGTAGTGTGAGTGTCAACAGGTAGTGTCATTGTCAGCTGGTAGTGTCAATGTCAGCAGGTAGTGTCAGTGTCAACTCGTAATGTCAGTGTCAAACAGGTGGTGTGAGTGTCAACTAGTAGTGTCAGTATCAACTGGTAATGTAAGTTTCAACTGAAAGTGTCAGTGTCAGCTGGCAGTGGCAGTGTCAACTCGTAGTGTCACTGTCAGCTAGTTGTGTCACTGGAGACTGTTAGTGTCAGTTTAAACAGTTAATTTTAGTTTACCTGGAGTTTACCTGGAGAGAGTTTCGGGGGTCAACGCCCCCGCGGCCCGGTCTGTGACCAGGCCTCCTGGTGGATCAGCGCCTGATCAACCAGGCTGTTGCTGCTGGCTGCACGCAAACCAACGTACGAGCCACAGCCCGGCTGATCAGGAACTGACTTTAGGTGCTTGTCCAGTGCCAGCTTGAAGACTGCCAGGGGTCTGTTGGTAATCCCCCTTATGTGTGCTGGGGGCAGTTGAACAGGGTC
>NW_026476607.1:0-10662 GCF_026875155.1 Cherax quadricarinatus
AGAACAAGGTGGAACCAGCAGAGTCAGTCAGAGCAGAACAGAACAGCAAGGGCAAGCACACACACAACTATTCTCAGAACCATACAACCTATCACACCATCCCAACACACACTACAATCCATACCCACAGCCTCCACCCAACACCGAGCTATAGAATCCCACAGTATGCCACCAGGTCTCCCACCCTCACAGGCCCCCCAAACCACAGTGTTGGAAAGGAAACTGAAGGTATGGTACACAAACGCTGATGGAATAACAAATAAGTGGGAGGAGTGGCATGAAAGAGTCAAAGAAGCATCACCGGACATCATAGCTCTCACAAAAAACCAAGCTTACAGGTATGATAACAGATGCCATCTTTCCAATGGGATACCAAATCCTGAGGAAAGACAGAGGGAACAGGGGGGGGGTGGAGGAGTGGCGTTGCTGATCAAAAATCGCTGGAATTTTGATGAGCTGGAGAGAGGAGACAGCGGAGAAGAAAGTGATTACATAGCGGGAACACTTCACTCTGGAGGTCCCAAGGTGGTAATAGCAGTGATGTATAACCCACCACAGAACAGCAGGAGGCCAAGGCAAGAGTACGACGAGAGCAATAGAGCGATGGTTGACACCCTGGCTAGAGTGGCCAGAAGAGCTCATGCATGCAGGGCAAAGCTCCTGATCATGGGTGACTTTAACCACAAGGAGATCGATTGGGAGAACTTGGACCACATGGGGGCCAAGATACATGGAGGGCTAAGATGATGGAGGTGGTACTGGAAAACTTCATGTACCAACACGTAAGGACACTACAAGAGAGAGAGGAGAGGATGAACCAGCAAGGCTGGACTTAGTATTCACCTTGAGTAGTGCAGATATCGAGGACATCACATATGAAAGACCCCTTGGGGCCAGTGACCATGTGGTTTTAAGCTTCGAATACACAGTAGAGCTACAAGTGGAGGGAGAAGCGGAAGGCCAGACGAATGAAGCCAAACTACAAGAAAGGGGACTACACAGGAATGAGGAACTACCTGAACGGGGTTCAGTGGGACAGAGAACTGGCAGGGAAGCCAGTTAATGAGATGATGGAATATGTAGCAACAAAATGCAAGGAGGCTGAGGAGAGGTTTGTACCCAAGGGTAACAGGAATAATGAAAAAGCCAGGATGAGCCCATGGTTTACCCAAAGGTGCAGGGAGGCAAACACCAAGTGTGTTAGGGAATGGAAGAAATATAGAAGGCAAAGGACCCAGGAGAATAAGGAGAACAGTCGTAGAGCCAGAAACGAATATGCACAGATAAGAAGGGAGGCCCAAAGACAATATGAAAATGACATAGCAGCGAAAGCCAAATCTGACCCGAAACTGATGTAAGCCACATCAGGAGGAAAAACAAACAGTCATGGAACAGGTTATTCAGGCTAAGGAAGGAAGAAGAGGTGAGAGCACAACATAAATGACTGAGAATGTGAAGAACTCAAACAAGAGATTCAAAGAAGTGTTCACTGAGGAGAACAGAAGGACTCCAGAAAGACGGAGAGGTGGTTCACACCACCAAGTGTGGACACAGTGCACACAACGAGGGAAGAAGTGAAGAGCTTCTGAGTGTGCTAGATACCTCAAAGGCAATGGGGCAGATAACATCTCCCCATGGGTATAGAGAGAGGAGCAGAGGCGCTGCTGTGTACCCCTAACAACAGGATTCAATACATCTATCGAAACAGGGAGATTGCTGAGGCTTGGAAGACAGCAAATGTAGTCCCAATCTTTAAAAAAGGAGACAGACATGAGCATTAAACTACAGACAGTGTCACTTAACTGTATTGTATGCCAAAATCATGGAGAAGATTATCAGGCGAAAGAGTGGTGGAAACACCTAGAAAGGAACGATCTCATCAACAGCAGCCAACATGGTTCAGGGACGGAAATATCTACTGTGTCACAAACCTACTGGAGTTCTATGACATGGTGACAGCGTAAGGACAAGAGAGTGAGGGGTGGGTGGATAGCATTCTTGGACTGCAATGAAGGCGTTTGGCACAGTTCCAACAAGAGTTTGGTTGCAAAAACTGGAGGACCAAGCAGGGATAACAGGGAAGGCACATAAATGGATTCAGGGATACTGATCAGGAAGACAGCAGCGAGTTGGTACGTGGCGAGGTGTCAGAGTGGGCACCTGTGACCAGCGGGGGTTCCCGCAGGGGTCAGTCCTAGGACCAGTGTGTTTCTGGTATTTGTGAACGCATGACTGGAATGAAGAGACTATGAGGTGTCCCTGTTTGCAGATGGACGTGAAGTTGATGAGAAGAATACACTCCGAATCGAAGACCAGGCAGGAACTACAAAGGGTTGGACAGGCTGCAGACCCTGGTCCAGGCAATTGGCTATGGAGTTCAATCCCACAAGTTGCAAAGTCATGAAGATTGGGAAGGGCAAGAAGGCCGCAGCGGAGTAAGTCTTAGGGGGTCAGAGACTACAAACCTCACTCAAGGAAAAAGATCTTGGGGTGGAGTATAACACAGGCACATCTCCTGAAGCGCACATCAACAAATAAACTGATGCCAGCATATGGCGCTAGCAAACCTCAGACAGCATTCCGACATCTTAATAAGGAATCGTTCAGGACCTGATACACCGTATACGTTAGGGCCCATATTGGAGTATGTGGCACCGTTTGGAACCACACTAGCCAAGCACGTAAAGAAACTAGAAAAGTGGCATAGGTTTGCAACAAGACTAGTGCCCAGAGCCTAGAGGTATGTCCTACGAGGAGAGGTTAAGGGAAATCAACCTGACGACACTGGAGGACAGGAGAGATAGGGGGGACTTGATAACGACATTACAAAAAATACTGAGGGGAATTGACATGGTGGACAAAGACAGATGTTCCAGGAGATTGGACACAGTAACAAGGGGACACAGTTGGAAGCTAAAAGACACAGATGAATCACAGGGATGTTAGGAAGAATTTCTTCAGCCACAGAGTAGTCAGTAAGCTGGAATAGTTTGGGAGCGATGTGTGGCAGGCAGGGATCCATACATAGCTTAAGGCAGAGGTATGATAAAGCTCACGGCTCGGTGAGAGTGACTAGTAGCGATCGTGAAGAGGGGGGCCTGGAGGCTCGACTCGACCCCGCAAAACCTAATAGGTGAGTACAACTAGGTGAGTACACAGACACACACACACACACAGACACAACACACAGAGACACACCAACCAGAGACACAACACAGAGACACACACACAGAGACACACACACAGAGACAGCACACAAGGGACACACACACACAGAGACACACACACACCGACACCCACACACACAGACACAACTACACAGACACACCACTGACACACACACAGTGGACACACACACAGAGGGACACACCACAAACACAGACACACACACACACACACCAGACACACAGACACACACACACACACCACACACAGCACACACAGACACCACAACAGGAGGACACCACACACCCACAGAGACACCACAGCCATCACCCCGACCAACACACACACACACAGAGAGACACACACACAACAGAGGACACACACCACACAAACACAGAACAACAACAGAACTCACACACACACAGACAACACACACACTGCACAACACACACGGACACACACACTGACACAACCACACAGAGGACACACACACAGAGACACACAACAAGGCACAACACACAACAGACACAACACACACAGAGACCACACACACACACAACACAGACACACACACACACAGAGACAACACAAACACAGACCACACACACATGAGACACACACAACACCCGACCCCCCCACCACCACAGACACACACACACAGGAGACACACACACACAGACACACACACACACGACCACACACACAGAGACACGCACACACACAGAGACACAACACACACAGAGACTCACACCACACAGAGGACCACACAACAGAGACACACACACACAGACACTCACACACACACACACAGACACACACACACACACACCACACACACACACACACAGACACACACACCACACCACAGAGAACACAACACAGACACACAGAGTAACACACACACAAACACAGAGACCACCACACCACAGAACCACCACACCACACACCACACACACAGACACACACACACACACACAGAGACACACACCACACACACACAGGGAGACACACACACACCAAGAGAAACACACACACACTGAGTGACACACACACACACCACACACAGAGAGACACACACAACACAGAGACACACAACACACAGAGGACACACACACAGACACCACACTCACCACACAACAGAGGGAACACACACACACACACAGAGACCCCCCCACACCATCTACCACAACACCCACAGACACACACACACAAACACAAGACACACACACACAGACACACACACACACAACACACACACACACAGAGACACACACACACACACACACACACACAGACACACCACACAGAGGAACACACACAGACTCGGGTCTCGCTGGAACCAAAGGTCAGATGAGAATGGATTCTGGTAGGGAGGAGTGGATGGAGGTGCAGTGGAAAGATGAACAAGAATGGGAGAGAAATTAGGAGAAGCTTTCTGAAAAATGTGTGAAGATCTCTCTGTGAAATTGGAAAAGAGTTGGAGAGGAGACAAAGAATTGGGGCACAGTCGAAACTGCAGTAGCCTAAGATAAGGGTCCTTGAAGTTGAGAATAAATAGGCTGAAGCGGTGTTACAGGGGCAGTGACAGAGAAAGACACTGCATATGAAGCTGCGAGGCGAAACAGGAAGGAAGGAATTATGAATTTGCTAAGGTCATATCAGCTGCAAGGAGGACCAATGAGTGAAAGGGAAGAACAGTGGTTGCAGATGGAGGGGTGATAGTTCGAATGATGAGGCTCAACCAGGCTATCAAGAGCCACTGGAAAAATCAAGGGAGAAACTGACCACATACAGGCAGGATCCAGAGTCACAGAAGGTGAGGCAATGGGAGGAAGAAAGGGCAAAATCAGTGTTTATCCATGGGCTTCAGGAGAGAGAGGAAAGGACACACACTGAAAGGCAGCAGGAAGAAAGAAAGGAGATTGAGAAAATCATCACGGAAATAGGTGAAGAGATGGACGAGATTGTAAATTTCAGAGAATAGGGGGGTACTCGAAGGGGAGAAACTGACCAATCAAGCTGATTCTCAGGACGGAAACAGTGCGGAACAGGATCCTCCAAGAGAAACCACGATTGAAATACTCGGAAGAGTACAAGAGGGTGTTCCTAGACAGAGACAGAACAAAATCAGAACGACAGCAGCTGAGGGAGAGGACAAAAAAGCGAAAGGAGCTAGGAAAAGAGACAAGGATGGAACCAGCAGAGGTCAGTCAGAGCAGAACAGAACAGCAAGGGCAAGCACACACACAACTATTCTCAGAACCATACAACCTATCACACCATCCCAACACACACTACAATCCATACCCACAGCCTCCACCCAACACCGAGCTATAGAATCCCACAGTATGCCACCAGGTCTCCCACCCTCACAGGCCCCCCAAACCACAGTGTTGGAAAGGAAACTGAAGGTATGGTACACAAACGCTGATGGAATAACAAATAAGTGGGAGGAGTGGCATGAAAGAGTCAAAGAAGCATCACCGGACATCATAGCTCTCACAGAAACCAAGCTTACAGGTATGATAACAGATGCCATCTTTCCAATGGGTACCAAATCCTGAGGAAAGAAAGGGGGAAAACGGGGGGGGGGGGGTGGAGGAGTGGCGTTGCTGATCAAAAACCCGCGGGGAATTTTTTGATAAAGGGGAAAAGAGGGAGACAGGGGGAGAAGAAAGTGTTTTACTAGCGGGAACATTTCACTCTGGAGGTCCCAAGGGGGGGAAAATAGCAGTGATGAAATATCCCCACCCAAGAACAGAAAGGGAGGCCAAGGCAAGGGGTAGGACGAAGAAAATAAGGGATGGTTGACACCCGGGCCCTAGGTGGCCAGAAGAGCTCATGCATGAAAGGAAAAGGGCTCCTGATCATGGGTGCTTTAACCAAAAGGGATCGTTTGGGGGAAAACTTGGACCCACATGGGGGCCAAGATAAGGGAGGCTAAGATTTTTGGAGGTGGTACTGGAAAACTTAAATTGTACCAACACGAAAGGGGACACTAAAAGAGAGAAGGGGAGGAGAACCGAAAGGGCTGGATTAGTATTCACCTTGAGTAGTGCAGATATCGAGGACATAAACAAAATGAAAGCCCCCTTTGGGGGCCCAGGGGCCTTTGGGGGTTTTAAGCTTGGGAATACACAGTAGACAAACAAGTGGAGGGGAAGCGGGAAAAGGCCCAGGACGAATGAAGCCAAATACAAAAAGGGGACTCCCACAGGAATGGGAACTACCTAAAAGGGGTTTCGGGGGAAACAGAAAAACGGGCAGGGAAGCATTTTAATGAGATAAATGGAAAATGTAGCAAAAAAAATTCCCAAGGAGGCTGAGGAAGGTTTGTACCCAAAGGGAAAAGGGAAAATAAAAAAAAAAGCAGGATGACCCATGGTTTCCCCAAAGGTGCGGGGAGGCAAAAAACCAAGTGTTTAGGCAAAAGAAATATAGAAGGAAAAGGACCCAGGAAAAATAAGGAGAACAGTCTTTAGACCAGAAAACGAATATGCACAGATAAAAAGGGGGGGCCCAAAAAAACAAAAAAAAATGAAAAGGGCACGAAACCCAAAAACTGCCCCGGGAAAACTGTTGTACAGCCACATCGGGGAGGAAAAAAACAACAGTCAAGGCCCAGGAAATCAGGCAAAGGGAAAGGGAAGGAGGAGAGAAAACAAGAAATGACCTTTTTGAATTTTATGTAAAAGGAACCCTCAAAAAAAGAGATTCAAAAAAAGTGTTCACGGGGAGGAGACAGAAGGGACTCCAGAAAGACGGAGAGGGGGGGGCACACCACCAAAGTGCTGGGCCCCCAGTTCAAAACAACCGAGGAAAAAGTGAAGAGGCTTTTGAGTGATCTAGTACCTCCCCCCCCCCCCCCAAAAACAATGGGGCCAGATAAATCCCCCCCATGGGGGATTGAGAGAGGGGGCCCAAGGGGGCTATGTGTTTCCCCCAACAAAAATATTCAATACATCTATCGAAAAAAAAGGGGAGATTTCCTAGGCATGGAAAACCCGCAAATGTAGTCCCAATCCCTTTTAAAAAAAGGGGACAGACATGAAGCATTTAAAATTTCAACCAGTGTCACTGCATGAAAAGTAGCAAAACAAGGGAAGATTATCAGGAGAAAAGTGGTGGAACACCCAGAAAAGGAAAAAGATTCACCCAAAAGCAGCCAACATGGTTTCAGGGATGGGAAAAACCCGTGTCACAAACCTACGGAGTTTATGACATGGGGGGAAGCGTAAGACAAGGGGAGAGAGGGGGGTTTGGGGGGATTGCATTTTCTTGGACTGCAAAAGGCGTTTGACACAGTTCCCCCACAAGAGGGTTGGTGCAAAAAAATTTTAGGACCAAGCCCGGGATAACAGGGGGAAAGGGACTACAAGGATCAAAGGGGAAAACTTTTCAGGAAGACTTTAGCGAGTCCCTGGGGATGTGGCGAGGTGTCCCGAGGGGGAAACCCGTGCCAGCGGGGGCCCCCAGGGGTCAGTCCTAGGGCCCCGTGCTGTTTTTTGGTATTTGTGCGACATGACGGAAGGAATGACTCTGAGGTTCCCCGTTTGCAGATACGTGAAGTTGATGAGAAGAATTTTACTCGATCGAAGACCAGGCAGAACTACAAAAGGGGTCTGGCAGGGTTTCAAAACCCGGTCCAGGGAATTGGCTCCTTTGGGGTTCAATCCCCCCCAAGTGCAAAGTCATGAAGATTGGGGAAGGGCAAAAAAAGGCCGCAGACGGGGTAAAAGCTAGGGGGTCAGAGAAATACAAACCTCACTCAAGGAAAAGATTTGGGGTGAGTAAAAAAACCAGGCACATCCCCCGAAGCGCAAAATCAACCAAATAACTGCTGCAGGATATGGGCACCTAGCAAACCCCCAGAACAGCATTCCCACATCTTAATAAAGGAAAACATTCCCGGACCCTTTTCACTGTGTACGTTTGGCCCCCTATTGGGGGTATGCGGGGACCCCGTTTGGAACCCACACCTAGCCCAAACACGTTTAAGAAACTAGAGAAAGTCAAAGGTTTGCAACAAGACAGTCCGAGCTAAGAGGGGTTTTCCTTGAGGAGAAGTTTAAAGGGGAAAAAAAACCTGACGACACTGGGGACAGGAAAAGATTGGGGGGGCATGATTTAAAGGGCATACAAAATACTGAGAGGAATTGGGGCAAGGTGGGCAAAAAAGGATGTTTCCCGAGATTGGACACAGTAACAAGGGGGGCACGTTGGAAGCTGAAGACACAGATGAATCACAGGGATGTTAGGAAGTATTTCTTCAGCACAAGTAGTCAGTAAGTGGAATAAGTTTGGGAAGCGATGTAGTGGAGGCAGGATCCATACATAGCTTTAAGCAGAGGTATGATAAAGCTCACGGCTCAGGGAGAGTGACCTAGTAGCGATCAGTGAAGAGGCGGGGCCAGGAGCTCGGACTCGACCCCCGCAACTCAACTAGGTGAGTACAACTAGGTGGTACACACACACAGAGACACACACACACACAGACACACACACACAGAGACACACACACACACACAGACACACACACACACAGACACACACACACAGAGACACACACACACAGAGACACACACAGACACACACACAGACACACACAGACAGACACACACAGACAGACACACACAGAACAGACACACAAAACACAGACACACACCACACAGACAGACACACACACACAGACACACACACAAGACAGACACACACACACAGACCACACACAGACACACACACACACACACAGACACACACACACACAGACACACACACACACAGACACACACACACACACACAGACACACAGACACACACACAGACACACACACACACACAGACACACACACACAGAGACACACACGGGACACACACACACACACAGACCCCACACACACACAGACACACACACAAACACACCCCACACACACACACACAGACACGCACACACAGAGACACACACACAGACACACCCCACACAGAGACACACACACACACACACAGAGACACACACACCACACAGACACCACACACACACAGAAAACACACACACACAGACACACACACACACAGACACACACACACACAACAACACACACACACACACACACACACACAGACACACACCACAGACACAGGCACACAGACACACACACAGACACACACACACACAGGACACACACACACACACACTCACACGGGACACACACACACAGACACACACACACAGACGGGACACACACAAAAGACACACACACACACACACAGACACACACACACACACACAGACACCACCACACACACAGACACAGACACACAGACAGGACACACACACACAGGACACACACAGACACACCACACACACAGACACAGACACACAGACACACACACACAGACACACACAGACACACACACAGACACACACACAGACACAGACACACAGACACACACACAGACACACACACACACACACACAGACACACACACACACACACAGACACACTGCGGGAGGTCCAGTGGGACAGAGAACTGGCAGGAAAGCCAGTAAATGAAATGATGGAATATGTAGCAACAAAATGCAAGGAGGCAGTGGAATGGTTCATTCCCAAGGGCAACAGTAACAACGGGAAGACCAGAACAAGCCCCTGGTTTACCCGACGGTGTAAGGAGGCAAAAACAAAGTGCAATAGAGAATGGAAAAAGTACAGAAGGCAGAGAACACACGAAAATAGGGAGCTCAGTCGCAGAGCCAGGAATGAGTACGCACAGGTAAGGAGGGAGGCCCAGCGACAGTATGAAAATGACATAGCATCGAGAATCAAGACTGACCCGAAACTGTTGTATAGCCACATCAGGAGGAAGACAACAGTCAAAGACCAGGTGATCACATTAAGGACAGAAGGTGGAGAACTCACAAGAAATGATTTAGGAGGTATGTGAGGAGCTGAACAGGAGATTTAAGGAAGTTTTTACAGTAGAGACAGGAAGGGCTGTGGGAAGACAGCCAGAAGGGAACATCAAGAGGGAATATACCAACAAGTGTTGGATGACTACGAACAACTGAGGAGGAGGTGAAGAAGCTCTTAAGTGACCTTGAACCTCAAAGGGGATGGGACCGGACAAAAAATCTCCCCATGGGTCCTTAGAGAAGGAGCAGAGATGCTGTGTGTGCCTCTAACCACAATCTTCAACACATCCCTTGAAACTGGGCAACTACCTGAGGAAATGGAAGACAGCTAATGTAGTCCCCATATTTAAGAAAGGAAACAGAAACGAGGCACTAAACTACGACCCCGTGTCTCTGACATGTATTGTGTGCAAAGTCATGGAGAAAATTTCAGGAGGAGAGTGGTCGAACACCCGGAAAAGGAAAAAAGTTATAATGAAAACCGCATGGGGCATGGAAGGCAAATCTTGTATCACAAACCTCCTGGAGTTTTTTTGACAAGGTAAACAGAAGTAAGGGCACGAGAGAGAGGGTTGGGGATTGCGTTT
>NW_026476608.1:0-10603 GCF_026875155.1 Cherax quadricarinatus
AAACTTTCCCCAAGATATCTACCAATTTTTTTTTAAAATTGCCCAATTTGCGGAAATGCTCACATAACAAAGGGCTTTCGAGAAGTATGTCATTGATGTCACTAGATGTATACCTTGTACAGTACTTGTAGTAAATAAAGATTATTTTTATTATTATTATTATAGGGTTGGTTTTCCCTGGCTGGGGGGCTAGGGGGAAAAGGTAGTGTTGGCAGCCCTGACATTGTTACACTCACAAACACGGTGAAACTGACTTTTCTTATATTATCTTTATTTTACGTCATCCAGGCCTCCTCACTCCTCATTATGAACTAGAACAGTGATTAATTCGGGAAATATGGGAAACAGCGAAGAAATGAAGAAGAAAGCTGTTAAGAGAGCGAGGGTGGAGAGTTGTGGAGGCTGTATCCCCGGTGAAGGTAATGATGGAGATGTGTTGGTGAAGGATGGTGAGAGTGTTGGTGAAGGATGCTGGAGACGTGTAGTGAAGGATGGGATGTGTTGGTGAAGGATGCTGGAGACGTGTTAGTGAAGGATGATGATGTGTTGGTGAAGGATGAGGCTACACACGGTGGAACTATGTTGGTGAGAGTGTGGAGGCCGGGGTGGAGGCTCCCGGGGTGGGTGGGTCCACCAGGTGGGGGAGTAGGCAGTACACCCCCCCAAGCCACCATTACTGACCTCACTCAACACTTCCAGTCCATCTTCGACAGGACCACCTTCAGGAGCTTCAAAGGTGCGTCACACACTTATTACTAATAATTTCTTCCACCCAGGGTTCCGTCACGCTGGTTTAATTTACCCCGGCCACGGCTGGCAGGGGTGTATCCTGGTAGGGTCTTGGCATGAGACCTGGTCACAGACCGGGCTGCGGGGGCCTCGAACCCCTGAATTGTTTCCAGGTAAACTCCAGGTAATAAACAAACTTCTTCTGTTTGACTGTATTACGATTAATTATACGGGAAGGGGGGGTGATGATGACTTATCAGGGGGATGTTTCTAGGCAACTAGAAAACCCTCTTAAAATATATCGCTGCTTAGGGTCCATTCAAAAAATTTTATACCCATTCATTTTTCTTCCATTTTTGTTTTATTGCAAAATTCCCATTTGTCTACTTTGTCTATTCCAAAAATGTCTTGTATTCCCGTTATGTCTACTATCACTTTATTTAGAGAAGTTACTTTTACATAAAAATGTTACTCTTGTGTGATGATACAAAAAAAAAAATGTCATGAAAGATGTTAAAGAAAATGTGATAATCATTATTATATTTTGCCCAAAGACAGGACCAGCAACCAGTTGCCCGAACATAGACATCATTGAGCATGCAGTCATTCATGTCGTACATGTTGCAGCCTTGTTGTTAATTTTACTTATTTGTTGTTAGATATCCATCTAATAGGTTATGCAGACTAATCCAACCTATCCCAACCAATAAACTTGTCACCACTTGACTGCTAGGTCAGTGCCTTGAATAACTTTTTCTATATAGCTTCTTGTAGCCAAATTTTGGCCCCAAAGACATTAACAGCTTTTGTTTGAGGGAAAACTCAATAAATCAATTTATTTCCACATCATAGTACAAAATTGGGTGAAATTACATTTCTCACATGGGGAAGCCCCTTAGTTACGCAGAGCATTTTGGGTGAACATAAACATAGCTTAGGTCAAGAAGGACCACATAAGACAATAATGATTTTCACAGTAAAATACATTACATGTATATTAAAAAAATGTATATACAGCAGATAAAATCATAAGTTCCAAGGGAATGAGAACAAATTAGATTATCTATATTAAGATAAGTCCCTTATTCAAAATGAACTTCTAATAAAAATTACAAAAGTGAAACTGGTTACCTGTATTATTACAGAAATGTGATGAGATAGTATTTTTCATGTAAGTATATAAGACATTAACCCTTTCAGGGTTACCCGGGCCCTCTCAGAGACTTGTTCTCAGGTCTGCCAAATTTAAAAAAAAATAAAATTATTTTTCTTATGAAAAGATAGTTTTCTTTCTAAAAAATTATTGGCTAAACAAAAAATTTTTACCATCAATACTTACCGAAAATATGGAGGGATGAAGTTTAACACAAAATGCCCGATATATGGTATCATCGCCGACTGCCGTCACCCGGTATTATTTGTTTTTGTTTTTTAGGTATTATTTTCTATTATTTTTTTAATTTTCTTTTTTTTTCCAAGTAACTTTTTTTGCCTGTGAGACCAATATTAGCACTATTTTTTTAATTTTTTTTTCTCTTTATTTACTACACAATAACTCCAAAAAACACTGTTGTCCTTATATTGTTTATAATTGTTGTTTACACACACAAACGATATAAAATGTTTTATTACTATTTTTCTATATTTTATATACAATATACAGTCACAGGGAATGTTTTTTAGAAGTTCTTTCAGCTTGTGGAAGTCTTTGAAACATGGTGTCATGCACAGTGGTGTTTTACACTCCTCACACATAAAACGAGTGTCTCTGCGTTGTTGTGGGCGTTTTTTGTATGTGCACAGACTAACACCTCTTCTGAGCCTTTTTCTTGAAAGCAGTAGCAGGCAGTTTTACTAGGAAGTGATCACCATGCTTCAGACGAGAAGGTAGTTGTTGATAATTTGGTGGGCGGTCTATTGCAGGTGTTGTTCCTTGGTACTTGAATACTATTTGTCTGATGACAGACAAACAGAATTCGCCATATGTGGTTTGTTTCTGGTCCTCATCTTATACATATTATAAGCATTGAGCATGGAAATGTCCAGAAGATGGAAAAAGAGTTTTATGTACCACTTATAACTCTTGCGAACACAATCAGCAAACCCAATCTGCATGTCACATTTGTCCACTGAATGCATATTGAGGGTGTAATCAATCACAGCTGCAGGTTTTAGAATGGGTTCATTGCTCTCTCTATGCTGCCTGCCAGTGTCTGCCATTTCATTAGGGTGAACTGATGACAACAGTGTGACATCTCGTTTGTCATGCCACCGAAATGCCATGATGTCATTGGCAGCAAACGCCTGCACCTCACCTCTACGAGTGCCAGCGTCAAACCTGGGCATATGTTTACGATTTGCACGCACTGTGCCACACACATCTGTCATGTTCACTCGCAAAAAATCACTGAGTGAGGGGCTTGTGTACCAGTTATCAGTATATAATATATGCCCCTTACCAAGGTATGGTTCTATCATTGTTCTAACAATCACAGAGATGCCCTAATAAACTTTCCTGGTATTTTGCAATGTATTAACTTCCAGTTGTACACCAATAATATCCAATACCAGGACCACACGTAACAATTAACTTCCAGTGTACCAATAATATCCAAATACTGACCACCGTATCAATACAAAGACACAAACAATTTATACCAAAACGTTTCCTCTTGCTTGGTATGTACTGCTTGAAAGAGAGTCTTCTTTGAACAGAATCAAAGGGACTCGTCAATTACAAGGCTTCCTGAAGGGATAAAAATACCATACTGAATTTCTCTTTCGGTTACACAAACACATGCCTAATCATTATATAAACTGTGGTTCTGTCAGGCCTGGTTTTGTCGAGAAGCGAAGCATACATAACAATAGCACAAATTCGATTAACTGGCATTTATATCACTGATAACATGGGGTTGCAATCAGGCGGTCTGTGACCAGTATGATTTCCACTTTGTGCTTATACACATCGTGGCATAAGCATTTATTGTGGCCAAAGAAAAGATACATTCAGCCAAAAGTTGCACTCCTCCCTGGTGAAGACGTGATTTTTGTTTGTGAAAGTTTTGTGTCTGCCATTGGTTGTACTCCCAGTAGTATGGTTGCTTTCCAGGACAATACTTTCTATCAGGGGTTATTCAAAGAATAACTCGATACTTTCCAGTTCAGTGGCATTGTTCCAAGTGTACAGATGGGCAGTATTCCACT
This sequence comes from Cherax quadricarinatus, assembly GCF_026875155.1. Classification (NCBI taxonomy): domain Eukaryota; kingdom Metazoa; phylum Arthropoda; class Malacostraca; order Decapoda; family Parastacidae; genus Cherax; species Cherax quadricarinatus. The sequence continues at coordinate 3,937 of NW_026476608.1, forward strand.
TTTGGACTGTCATCAAACTGGTGGGATTTGAACAAAATTGACAGCTTCCTGCAATCCCAAGTGGAGGTCTGCTGGTGGGTACTGGACAAATGACAGGTTGGTTGTGGGTTTGGGAGGGCTGCAAATGGGGGTGGGTGGAGATGGTGGCCTTTTTTGTAGACTCAGATGATAGGCAGCGGAATGGGTGGCAGCGTGGGGTGGGCTGGCATGGCCCACTGATGGTGCTCATAGGCCGGCCCACCACTACCACTCCATTGATATTTTCCCATCCTATTGCAACACTATCATCGTCATTTTCACTGTCTGTTCCTGTTGTACAGCATGGGATGTACTCCAAGATGTACTCCTTCCCCTTGGAATTGCATATGGCAACTACCAGTGCGCAAAATATGTCGTTTACTGACGCTTCACTGGGGATATATTGCACTTCCACTATCCACTACTGCGAACTAGTTTCAAGAGCTTGTAGTTCAATTCACTATCACTATCTCACGAATGCTCACATCTGAGTCTGGGATTTGAGGGGGAAAATAGGAGTTTCCTCTTTGATTCTGGTACAACTGAACGTGAACAAGACGGCCTAGCACCAGAGGTGGAAGGCTGAGGGTCGTCTGGGTTTTCCTCACTATTACCGGATATTATGGTCATTAGTTACCCCCCTGTCCCCCCCCCCCAAAACCTCACCAAAAAATTGAAAACTCATCTTCATGGCACTTCCATCTGTATTAGAACTGTCACTAGGGAAAAAAAGTTGTCCAATTTGGACGAGGAACGTGAGGGTACTTCTTACCGCGAGGCACATGGATGGACATTGTGTACCTAAGATGGGCATTCCCACATGCACCACGATAGGTCCCAGATTTTTTTCTTTCTACCGAGCACACCGACCACACAGACCATTCTCTCACATCTAGGCCAAAACTGCCTTTCCCGCGAGATTGACGGCGCTAGAATTTATGCGTACTAGTACGTCAAAAAAACCTGCGCGTTAAGCCATACTAGTACGTCTGGAAACCCCCAAAAGAGTTAATTACTATCTTTCTTGTTTAATTAGTAAATATAATAAAGTAAAAACCATTCACAAATTTCCCTAGCATTATAAACACTATCATACAGAAATAATAATTTCCCTCAAGTTACTCTGTGTTAAAAAACAATAAGATGTGTCTTACCTCTTGTATCATACTCTATGTTATTTATAAATCTATCAAGCGATGTTCCCATTTCCTGCTTCACTGACAAAGTATGGCATTACTGAAGGTATACTTTTCCAAGTCTGTTTGACCCTCTGGGTTCAGGAAGATTTGTTCATTAACAATTTTGTCTTTGATCTGAATGAAAAAAATGGTTTGGTAAAGTTAATATATAAAAATTAATTCTCATTTTATAGTAATTATTTCCTCAAATCAAAATTAATGTGAAAAAAGCCCTTTAATCACACACAGTGATAATTAACACAAAAAACAAAAGTGTATTATTATAAAAAAATAATTGCAATTTCGGTCATTCGCTGACCTATAGGTGAGGCTTTCCTTTTCATTCCTCCACGCTTGCTCCATCATACTTGCCTTCTCATATGAGTTTTAAATATCTAAGAAACATTTGCTCTTTCCAATATCTGCTACATTCAGTAACAACAGAGCCCTCTCTGAAGAAGTAATTTTCTCTGTGCTCTGTCTCTAGGCTGGTAAGTGGCAACCATATGAAAAACATCATTGGCATCTGTAAGGCATAAAACAAAGTTACGTAACAAACCACTAGACATACATATTATTGGGAGTTTGTACAGGAGGGCCCTGCTTTACAGCACATTGGGTTTTTTCTTTTTTGGTTCTGGTGGGGTTCTGCTGTAACGGAAAATTGCTGTTAAGTGAATCATAGCCTTTTTTTTCACTTTCAAATGCATATTACAAAGCGTGGCTTAAACGGTAACATGTTTACAACCAATGTACTATTAAGTGAGCCATATTTAGCAAGACATAAAAATAAGGATATACAATCACAACATTACTTAAAATATTTTTCTCTTAACTTTTTCAGTGAGTGGTAAATATCTTTATTTCCGGAAAGTCTGAATAATAAAGAATGGGTTTATAACTAAAAACCCACTGTTTAGCAACACGCTGTAAAGTGGGGGCTGCCTGTACTCTTATGTATCCCACACACACAAGATTATCTTTTATATCAAAACCATATAATGTAGTTAATTTTTTTTTCAACAAACCCGCAGTATCCCACCGAGGAAGGGTAGCCACAAAAAAGAAAAACAAAAGTTTCTCTTTTTAAATTTAGTAATCTATACAGGGGAAGGAGTTACTAGCCCCTTGCTCCCAGCATTTCAGTTCGCCTCTTACAACATGAATGAGCTTACGAGGAAGAATTCTGTTCCATTTCCCCACATGGAGATAAGTGGAAATATACAAGAATAAGAAACGAAGAAAATAGAAGAAAACCCAGAGGGTGTGTATATATATGCTTGTTTACAAGTATGTATAGTGTGGACCTAAGTGTAGCAAGATGTACCTGAAATCTTGCATGTTATGAGACAGACAAAAGACACCAGCAACCCTACACATCATGTAAAACAATTACAGGCTTTCGTTTTACACTCACTTGGCAGGGACGGTAGTACCTCTCTGGGCAGTTGCTGTTTACCAACTAACTACCTATACTGTAGTTAATTTAACCTGCTAAATGTATTCTCAAATAAAATCCAATTAGGCTAAATTACAGTTATATGAAAAACTTTTAAATGATTACACAGCCAGTATATACGAGCTGCTTGAGAAGAAAGAGCGACGATTGCCAAATCCAATTTGCGAGAAAAATCATTACAAGGCATTTACAACAATGAAAATGAGTGTGTCGATGTACTTTTGAGATCACCTACAAATGCCTTGCAACTTGTTTTGCAAAACCAATTCCTTGGTAAACCAATTATGCAATGTTGACCAAACTGGTTTCATTGGGAAAGAGTGTGAATGAACTTTTTGTATAGAAAATGCAATTTTCATGCACTATGCATGTATTGATCAATGGAGGAGTGTCAGTAGAAGTTTTCTACACAGCACTTCATATTGTGGTTGACGTGACTAACGCAGTTCTATTTAACACAAATGGAGCTACCACAATCTACCAAAAAGCAGGATGATTCATCACTATAATGACACTTTATACAAAGAAGTCTAGTGTACAAACACAGGCTGCTATCCTGGCTGCAGTTGTTAAGGGTGTATTTGCAGACTGAGAATAGCACAAACACGGACCCAAGTTTGTTTACAGTTAAAATATTACACAATGTTCTTTCCCATGGACTTACAGTATCTTCTAAAAAATGTAGTAGTAGAATCAAATAGAAAGGGCAACAGAGCATGAGAGAGCAGCCAGCACCTTGGCTGTGAGTGAGATACAACATATATTCTCAACTTTCCATGCATGTATCATTAACAGGACTATAGATACAATCAATAATATCAAGTGGACCCTTGGTTATTGGCTGTATCCGTTCCAGAAGGTTGGCTAAAACCGAAATGGTTGAAAACTGAATTATGTTGTGATCTCTATTCGTATATGCTCTAAAAACTGTTATATTCTGGAGACCTCTGCAAAAGCAGAACTTGAAAATGTGTGAGTGTGGTGAAAGTGTTGAATGATGAATGAAAAGGTTTCTTTTTTGGGGATTTTCTTTCTTTTTTTTTTTTTGGGTCACCCTGCCTCGGGGGTGGGAGACGACAGACTTGTTGAAAAAAAAAAAAAAAAAAAAACAATTATCAGGATGAAATTATAAGCAATATTTGTGCAGAAAGGTGGGGATGGTGCAGATATGAGTAGTGGGGGGGTTGAAGAGGTTGGAATAGTTTTAAAAATGCAGTATTAGAATGTGGGGCAAGAAGTTTGTGGTTATAGGAGGGGTGGGTGCAGGAGGGAAAGAAGAGTGATTGGCGTGGAATATGAAGTAAAGGTGTGATAAAAGAAGAAAAAGGTAGCTTATGAGAGGTATTTACAAAGCAGAAGTGTTTTATAAGAAGAGTAGAATATATGGACAGTAAAAGAAAGGTGCGAGAGTGGTATGAGGAGCAGTGTAAGGAGAGCGGTATGATAAGAGTGGGAGAGGTACTGTAAAGGAATTTTAATGAAATAATGAAAAAATTTGGAACGTGAGTTACAAGTTACAGAAAGCCTAGGGAAACAAATGAACATTTATCAGTTAAAAAACAGAGGAGCGGGAGCTAGTAGATGGGGAAGGAGATGGAGTGTTGGGTAGATTGGCGAGAATATTTTGAGGAACTTTTTATATGTTCTACGAAGAGAGGGAGGTGTAATCTTCATGCACTGGCCAGGGAGGTGGTATATCATCTTTTAGGAGTCGAAGAATGAGCAGGATGTGAGTGTGGGGAGGTACGTGAGCATTACGTAGAATTGAAAGGGGGTAAAGAGTGGAACTGATGGGTTCATGACAGAAATGTTAAAAGGCTGGGGGGGGACATAGTGTTGGAGTGGTTGGTTTTTTTGTTTAATAAAGGTACTACTACTACTACTACGTACTACTATATACTCCCACTACTACTACCATACTACTATTAATTCCACTTACTACCACTACTACTACCACACTACTACTACTACCGACCACTACTATACCACTACTACTATTACTACCATACTACTACTATACCACCACTTACTACCACTACTACCTACTACCTCCACCACCCCTACTACCACACCACTACTACTACTACACTACTACTACTACTACTACTACTACTACAACCACCACTACTCTACTTCTACCACTTACTACTACTACTACTACCATACTACTACCATACCACCAACCTTTCCTACCTATATATACCCATCATGTACACTTTCATAGTGTTTCTTTGCTAAATGTTCCAAGTCGGACCGAAAACGTCGTCGTAAGCTCTCTCTCTTCTATGTCGGGTTATTTGTGTAAAGAGGGGAAGGTACCTAGGGATTGGCGGGAGAGCATTTATTGTCCCTTTATATATAAGGGAAGGGGGACAAAAGAGATTGTAAAAATTATAGAGGAATAAGTTTACTGAGTATACCAGGAAAAAGTGTACGTAGGTTATTATTGAAAGAATTAGAGGTAAGACAGAATGTAGAATTGCGAATGAGCAAGGAGGTTTTAGAGTGGGTATGGGATGTGTAGATCAAGTATTTACACTGAAGCATATATGTGAGCAGTATTTAGATAAAGGTAGGGAAGTTTTTATTGCATTTATGGATTTAGAAAAGGCATATGATAGAGTGGATAGGGGAGCAATGTGGCAGATGTTGCAAGTATATGGAATAGGTGGTAAGTTACTAAATGCTGTAAAGAGTTCTTATGAGGATAGTGAGGTCTCAGGTTAGGGTGTGTAGAAGAGAGGGAGACTACTTCCCGGTAAAAGTAGGTCTTAGACAGGGATGTGAATGTCACCATGGTTGTTTAATATATTTATAGATGGGGTTGTAAAGGAAGTAAATGCTAGGGTGTTCAGGAGAGGGGTTGGATTAAATTATGGGGAATTAAATACAAAATGGGAAGTGACACAGTTACTTTTTGCTGATGATACTGTGCTTATGGGAGATTCTAAAGAAAATTGCGAAGGTTAGTGGACAAATTTGGGAATGTGTGTAAAGGTAGAAAGTTGAAAGTGAACACAGAAAAGAGTAAGGTGATGAGAGTATCAAATGATTTTAGATAAAAAAAAATTGGATATCAAATTGGGGAGGAGGAGTATGGTAGAAGTGAATGTTTTCAGATACAGTGGACCCCGCTTAACGATCACCTCCAAATGCGACCAATTATGTAAGTGTATTTATGTAAGTGCGTTTGTACGTGTATGTTTGGGGGTCTGAAATGGACTAATCTACTTCACAATATTCTTATGGGAAAAAATTCGGTCAGTACTGGCACCTGAACATACTACTAGGAATGAAAAAAGTTCGTTAACGGGGGTCCACTGTATTTGGGAGTTGACGTGTCGGCGGATGAATTTATGAAGGATGAGGTTAATCATAGAATTGATGAAGGAAAAAAGTGAGTGGTGCATTGAGGTATATGTGGAGGCAAAAAATTGTATCTATGGAGGCAAAGAAGGGAATGTACGAAAGTATAGTAGCACCAACACTCTTATATGGGTGTGAAGCTTGGATTGTAAATGCTGCAGCGAGGAGGCAGTTGGAAGCAGTGGAGATGTCCTGTCTAAGAGCAATGTGTGGTGTAAATACACCTACCATCCGACTTACGACCTGCTCGACTTACGACCACTCGACTTACGACCGTGTTTTTATGCCAAATTTCTGGGAAATAAACAACTATTTGTGTTGTACACAGTGTTTATCCTAAACCTTACAGTATAAAATACAGTACTAACAACATAAAAAGTAAAGTAAAACATGAAAATACCAAATAAAACAATAAAATAAAGTCATTTACAAAAATGTTTTCTTGATATTCAGTAGTAAAGTTCGACTTACGACCGGTTTCTCGGAACCGAACTCGGTCGTAAGTCGGATGGTAGTGTATTATGCAGAAAATTCGGGAGTGTGGAAATTAGGAGAAGGTGTGGAGTTATAAAAGTATTAGTAAGGAGGGCTGAAGAGGGTTTGTTGAGGTGGTTGTCATTTGAGAGAATTCTCAAAAGTAGATTGA
>NW_026476609.1:0-28021 GCF_026875155.1 Cherax quadricarinatus
CTAAATTTTTGAAGGCCCTTCCACTGAGTTTTTCTAGTAGCAAAGTTCAGTTCACCTGGACTAGAGATTGTTCGACTCGTTTTAAAAGGTTGAAACTTTTTGCTCTCCTCTGCTCCTGTGTTGAAAAGTCCTAATTTTAATCTTCCCTTCTTTTTACTTTAAGATGCGAGTGGTTAGCAGTGGGCGCTGTGCTGCTCCCAACAGTCAAACATCCACTGATATTCTCCATCCATATTTACTATTCTCAAAAGGCTTAAACGACACCAGAAAAATTATGCCACTATTGAGAAAGAGGCTCTAGCTCTTGGGTGTCGTTTGGAACATTTTGACGTGTATTTGGGCACTTCCCCATTTAAAATTTTAATTTTTTTTTCAGACCACAATCCACTCACTTATATTAACACTATGAAAAGTAAAAACGCTAGGATCATGAGGTGGGCCCTCAGAATCCAACCTTATTCAAATTTAGTATAAAACACATAAGTGGTCATTGTAATGTAATTGCTAAACGCTCTGTCACGTCCTTAATAATTATCAGTTTACTTTAAAAATTAACGTAATTTTATGCCCAAATCCCTTTTTTGTTACTTGCAAATGTAAAATTCAGTAAAGTAACTTAATCCCTCCAGCCCATATTAAGTATATATACTTCATGTCTAATTATTATATTTATATATTCACAGTATTGTTGTTTGTAAGGAGACATAAGCTGAGTGTTGAGGGGGGTTAGTGTGGTTGTGGGCGATGTACTGCTTGACGCAACACTGTCCTGCCGCGGGACCCCCCCCCCTCACTCTACACACCTTAGCTGTTTCATACTCAGATGTCCATACTACATAGCATTCCACAACCACTACTTAAGAGTGGAATGCAGTCTCCTCTACTATGATCGAGCCTCATAGTGTCAGCTCATCTACGCTATCCTGTCTCTAACACTGATGTACATAACCACGAGTATGCAGAGAAGCGATACTGTGTACTGCCCTAGTACTAGGGGCATATCCTAGTGACAGACACTGTGAAATTGTAGAGGTGCTTGGCACAAGAGACTCTGATTAATGTTTATATTAAATTGTATTGATATGAGTAATCAGTAATAATGTGAAAGACATTAATGCAACTCCTAGTGCGACCGTCTGTCGTGTTGGGGGGGTGTTGCAACCCCTGAATGGGTTGCAATGATTATTATGTATATATATAATTATTACCTTTTCATTTAATTTTATATTGCTTATATTTGCGATAATAGCTAAATCGTAAATGTATTGCTTTATATTGTTTTTGACGTAGCTTCCTTTGTTAGGTAGGATGTAACATATTATGTGCTCAGTTCAAGTCTTGATTGTCTAACTACTGTAATTATCGCTCCTTGCTCGTTACTCTGCCGGCTTCTGAGCTGCAGTTGTCCACGGAGCTATCACGTGATCGAGGGGGGGTGTCCTCACCTCGCCTGAAGTATTCAGTCTGATCTAGACTCTCTTGGTGGTTGGACAGATTGTCTGTCTCATTATTCTTGTTAGTTCTGTAGAACTCTGTTCACAGAACATTGTATAGACTTAGTGATTTTCGACGTTGTATTGAGGTTGTGTGTCGCATAGACACTCTAAACAACTCAGGTCCTGAACTATAGCTTATGACCTAATTTGTACTGGTTTCTGTGTATTATCACAGTCGGGGATTTTCTTATGCTGAAACTTAGATTCAGTAGTATGGGAGTTTTGTGACTTTTTGTGGAGGATCTGCAGATGGTCCCTACTTAGTGTCGTTATATATATCTCCTTGTTCCTGATTCTGTGTTGCAGTTGCTTGTTGTATTGCTATTGGGCTTAGCATTCTTTTTGTTGTTCATGCAGACTGTTCTGGTTGCCAGTCGGTCAAGAAGTTAGTTTATGTGAGGACTTTGTCAGTCACTTGTTTAAGTTTAGTCGAGTCGTGAGACAGAGAACTACTTAGAGCACTTACACACATACACACTTACTTGTACATATTTGTAATATCTTATTAAATGTTAATGTACCAGACGGTACTTAAGAATTATAAATGTGATATGTGCTTTCAGCACAATAATATTGTAAACGAGAGAAGTGATATTATTTTGATTACTGTGATTAATTTAATTTAATTTAATTTGATAATATACCTCTAGACTTAATAAATTTATTAAATTTTAATTTCTCTGGTTAGTAGCCTACCAGTTGTAATCCTGAAGCACTATTGAATCATACTGAATTCTAATGGATAATTGAACAAGGATACTGACTACTTGTTTACGAAAACCCAGTAACAGGCTGGATGCTAGAAGGGCAGTCCTTTCTAGTATTCACTGGAGATTTCTAAGCTTTTAGAATCGCGTTTTTTGTAACACAAGTGTAGAGGGTAACAGGAGTTGAATGGGAAAAGCCAGATTATAAAACGGGGACTACATAGGTTTGAGGACCTTCCTGCAGGAGATTCAGTGGGACAGAGAACTGGTATGAAAGTCGGTAAACGAAATGATGGAATATGTAACAACAAAATGGAAGGAGGCAGAGGAAAGGTTTGTTCCCAAGGCAACAGAAATAATGGGAAGACCAGAAGGAGCCCTTGGTTTACCCGACGGTGTAAGGAGGCAAAAACTAAGTGCACTAGAGGATGGAAAAAATACAAAAGGGAAAGAATACAGGAAAATAAGGAGATTAGTCGAAAAGCCAGGAACGAGTATGCACAAGTAAGGAGGGAGGCCCAGTGACAGTATGAAAATAACATAGCATTGAAAGTCAAGTCTGACCCGACACTGTTGTATAGCCACATCAGGAGGAAGACAACAGTCAAAGACCAGGTGATGAGGCTGAGTAAAGAAGGTGGGGAACTCACAAGAAACGATCATGAGGTATGTGAGAAGCTCAACACAAGATTCAAGTAAATATTTACAGTAGAGATAGGAAAGGCTCTTGGAAGACAGCACAGAGGGGAACAATAACAGGGAATATACCAACATGTGTTGGATGACATTCAAGCAAAAGAGGAGGAGGTGCAAAAGCTGCTAAGTGACCTTGATACCTCAAAGGCGATGGGTCCGGACAACATTCTCCCATGGGTCCTTAGAGAAGGAGCAGAGACGCTCTGCGTGCCACTAACCACAATCTTCAATACATCCCTTGATACTGGGCAACTACCTGAGTTGTGGAAGACGGCAAATGTAGTCCCCATTTTTAAGAAAGGAGACAGAAACGAGGCACTAAACTACTGACCAGTGAAGAAGATTATCAGGAGAAGAGTGGCGGGGCACCTGGGAAGGAACAAGATTATAAACAAAAACCAGCACAGATTCATGGGAGGCAAATCCTGTGTCACAAACCTTCTGGAGTTTTATGACAAGGTAACAGAAGTAAGACATGAGAGAAAGGGGTGGGTTGATTGCATTTTCCTGGACTGCAGGAAGGCCTTCGACACAGTTCCTCACAGGAGATTAGCGCAAAAGCTGGAGGCTCAGGCGCGTATAACAGGAAGGGCACTGCAATGGATCAGAGAATACCTGACAGGGAGACAACAACGAGACATGGTACGTGATTAGGTATCACAGTGCGCGCCTGTGACGAGTGGTGTCCCACAGGGGTCAGTCCTAGGACCATTGCTATTTTTGATGTATGTGAATGACATGATGGAAGGGATAGACTGTGAAGTGTTACAGTGCCCAAATGATGTGAAGTTAATGAGAAGAATTAAATGAGATGAGGATCAGGCAGGACTACAAAGAGACCTGGACAGGCTGGACACGTGGTCCAGAAACTGGCTTCTCGAATTCAAACCTGCCAAATGCAAAGTCATGAAGATTGGCGAAGGGCAAAGAAGACTGCAGACAGAGTATAGGCTAGGTAGACAAAGACTGCAAACCTCACTTAAGGAGAAAGATCTTAGGGTGAACATAACACCGAGCACGCCTCCGGAGGCACACATCAACTAGATAACTGCTGCAGCATATGAGCGCCTGGCAAACCTGAGAATAGCGTTCCGATACCTTAGTAAGGAATTGTTCAAGGCACTGTACACTGTGTACGTCAGGCCCATAACTGGAGTATGCAGCACCAATTTGGAACCCTCACCTGGTCAAGCTCGAAAAGAAATTAGAGAAAGTACAATTGTTTGCAACAAGGCTAGTTCCGGAGCTCAGGGGTATGTCCTACAATGAAAGGTTAAGGGAAATCGGACTGATGACACTGGAGGACAGGAGGGTCAGGGGAGACATGATAACGACATACAAAATACTGCGTGGAATAGATAAGATGAACAGAGACAGGATGTTCCAGAGAGCTAACACAGAAACAAGGGGTCACAATTGGAAGCTGAAGACTCAGACGAGTCATAGGGATGTTAGGAAGTATTTCTTCAGTCATAGAGTCGTCAAGAAGTGGAATAGCCTAGCAAGTGATGTAGGTGAGGCAGGAACCATACATAGCTTTAAGACGAGGTATGGCAAAGCTCAGGAAGCAGAGAGAGAGAGAGAGAGAGAGAGAGAGAGAGAGAGAGAGAGAGAGGAGAAGAGAGAGAGAGAGAGAAGAGGAGAGGAGAGAGAGAGAGAGAGAGAGAGAGAGAGGACCTATCAGCGATCAGTGAAAAGGTGGGGCTAGGAGCTGAGTCTCGAGCCCTGCAACCACAATTAGGTGAATACATTAGTGAGTACATGCCACCATTCACAGCCACATAACCCCACACATAACACAATTCACAGCCACACATCCACATGTACCATCATTCAAATCCACATATCCACACATTACCATCACTCACAGTCACCCACAAATACCGTCATTCACAGTCCACATACCCACACACACCATTACTCACAGTCACATACCCACACATACCACCATTCACAGCCACATACATCTTTCACAACTACATATCATCATTCACAGCCACATACCCACACATACCATCACTCACAGCCACATACTCACAAATACCGTCATTCACAGTCACATACCCACACACACCATCAATCACAGTCACATACTCTCACATACCACCATTCCAGCCACATACCATCTTTCACATCTACATAACATCAGTCACAGCCTCATACTCACACATACCATGTCTCACAACCACATACCCACACGTGCCAGCATTCAGTCACATACCCACATATACTACAACTCACAGCCACATACCCACTCATTCCACCATTCACAACCACATACCCACACGTAGCATCACTGACAGTCACATACCCACACATACCATCATTCACAATCAGATACCCAAACATACCATTAACAGCCACATATCCACACATACCATCATTTACAGCCACATACCCACACATACCACCATTCACAGCCACATATCCACATATGCCACCAATCATAACCACATCCCCACACATGCCCCTAATTCACAGCCACATACCCCCACATACCATCATTCATGGCCACACACCCACACATACAATCATTCATGGCCACACACCACAACATACCATCATTCATGGCCACATACCCACACATGCCATCATTCATGGCCACACACCCACACACATACATCATTCATGGCCACACACCCACACATACCATCATTCATGGCCACACAACCCCCACATACCATCATTCATGGCCACATACCCACACATACCATCATTCATGGTCACATACCCACACATACCATCATTCACAGCCACATACACATACCATCATTCATGGCCAACATACCCACACATACCATCATTCACAGCAATATACACTTACTAATTGTGACATCTGTTAGTGAACATTTCTCCAGAAAATACTAATACATGTAGTAGTATTTATATCGAGGAGCGCTAAACCTGTAGGGACTATACAGTGGCTGTTCGAGGGGGGAAATGGGGTTGGAAGACATTCAAGATCAGTCCAGAGAACTGGAACAACAGATCCAATTCCCTTGATGAAGAGCCTCTCACCAGCGTCGAGGAACCTCCCTGGAACCCCCTGTCCTATTACTGGTTTTGTAACAGGTTGCTAGCAAGAATTCTAGTCCTCTTACCCTGTTAATTAGATGTCTTCTCACTTGGATAAATACAAACCACTACCACCACCACCATCAGCTACTACCACCATGATCAGCTACCACCATCGTCAGCTACCACCACCGTCAGCTACCACCACCGTCAGCTACTACCACCATCGTCAGCTACCACCACCGTCAGCTACCACCACCATCAGCTACTACCACCATCGTCAGCTACCACCACCGTCAGCTATCACCACCGTCAGCTACCATCACCGTCAGCTACCACCACCATCGGCTACCACCAACCATTAGTGGTAGCTTAATGACCCATAAGGGTCATTAAGCTTAGTGACAATCTCCTACATAACTCTAGTGACAATAATCTCCTACATAACTATTGTGTACATATCATACATACGGTGGTATGGACACTACACATAATATTCAGTAAATTATAATACTCTCATGATTATGTACAATTATGGAACGTTGCTGTGATGAGGTGTACTCGTAAGTACTAGAGTAATATCGTAACGTAGGTGTATGTGTTTGAGTGTGTTCGGTAGCGTTCGGTTAGGCTCGACTTAGAACGTGACAGACAACAACAAGCCTATAGATAGGTTAACTTTTGGACCATCTTGGCAGTCAGCTTGTTTGAAGAGTAGAACGAACCAGTTCGCCGAAGAGCAAAAATGTTCGAAGCAGCAGTGAACAGCACAGCGTCAGTAAGAAACAGGGAGACCAAAAACTACCTTAACTGTGGACCTTCAGCAAATCCTCCATAAAAAGGCAAAAAAATCTTTTGTTACTGAAACTGAGTTTAGCAATTCCAAATTCCCGACTACTACAGTACGTAGATGCTAAAACAAATGTAGGTCGAGAGTTGAACTCTTGACCAGAGATATAGAATGTCTCCGCGACACAGCCTCTGAAACTGTGAAATATCAGTAAACCTGAACATTAAAATGGTATAAAATACCGACAGGTTGTTAGGTAAGACACATATGCAACAGTTAGGTATCTTTATTATGAAACGTTTCGCCTACACAGTAGGCTTCTTCAGTCAAGTACAGAAAAGTTGATAGAAGCAGAAGATACTTGAAGACGATGTAATCAGTCCATCACCCTTAAAGTTTTGAGGTGGTCATCCCTCAGTCTGGAGAAGAGCATTGTTCCATAGTATGAAACAATGCTCTTCTCCAGACTGAGGGACTGACCACCTCAAAACTTTAAGGGTGATGGACTGATTACATCGTCTTCAAGTATCTTCTGCCTCTATCAACTTTTCTGTACTTGACTGAAGAAGCCTACTGTGTAGGCGAAACGTTTCATAATAAAGATACCTAACTGTTGCATATGTGTCTTACCTAACATCAGTAAACCTAAATAATGCTGTGAACTGAGTAACGAGATGTATGTCCCGGGTCACCCACGGTGATATACTCGACCAAACACAGAGCCTAAATAACACGAACCGAGGAGAACAGCATTCTCCCAGACAGAGGAGAGATGTTTCCTTCACGAGGAGTAGTCAGAGACATGGAAGCAGACAATGCAAAGACCACGACAGGTGAGTCCTGCTGGTCTAACACTTGCTGTGGCAACACGAAACAAGTAGCCAGGTAGTTTGTAGTGTTATTATTATTATTATTATTATTATTATTATTATTATTATTATTATTATTATTATTATTATCATGTGGTAGTTTGTACTGTTATTATTATTATAATAATGTGGTCAGAAAAATGGCAGATGCAGAACAATGTAGCTAAATGAGAAATGGTGAAGCTTGTAGGCAGCAGAAGTGACGAGGTAAAGATGATGTAATCAGACCATCAACCTTGAGAAAAATTTGAAATGGTGAGCCCCTCAGCCTGGAGAAGAGTTTAGCTCCATGGTCGGGAACAATGTCAAGCTGAAGGTGAGGTGTGAAAATCTAAAAGACGTTGCAGGATGCAAGTCCCTCTGGAATACAACTCTTCTCAATTACTTACTACTAGTCGGTATTGCATGCCTACTCTGCTAACAAGGCTGTATAGGTTTTGTATGTGGCTGGTAAAGAGCTGTTTTGGTGAACATGTGCAGTGGCGGTGAGTCGCTGCCTGACCTCGGTGGAGTGCGGTTGTGCACGGCACCCCTCTGCTGATATCAGTCATAGACCTTAGAACGCGATACGGAGGTTTTGGAGTGTTCAGAGTGGATCGCTCAGTGTTCAGAGTGACTCCTTCTCGCCGACCTGTGTTAGTTTACGCACGGTTCGCGCCTTTGTGCGTGGACCACGCATTCGTGGGAGCACGCACGAATGCTGGGATGTTCCCTGTGAGGTCCATGTTAGTTTACGCATGGTTTCTCACAGGAAATTTCGTGACTAAGTGCTTTCTTTCAAGACATTCTGCAGTGAGTCTGGCGTGTTCTGTGTTAGTTTACGCACAGCCACGCCAGTCATACGTGTGCTACCGTGGCAACATAATTCGTGTGCTTTCGTGGGCGTTCGTGCGTGCTGCGCCGCGCCACCGTTACGCACAGGAACTTTCGTGATTAAGTCCTGTTCTTTCAAGACATTCTGCAGTGAGTCTGGCGTGTTCTGTGTTAGTTTACGCACAGCCACGCCAGTCATACGTGTGCTACCGTGGCAACTAATTCGTTGGGGTTCGTGCGTGCTGCGCCGCGCCATCGCTACGCACGGGAACGTTCGTGACTAAGTGCTTTTCTTTCAAGACATTCTGCAGTGAGGTTTTGTGTTAGTTTACGCACAATTGCGAATCTGTCGTGCATTCGTGTGATTCGTACGTGTGCTGTGGCGTGGCGCTGACCAGCCAGTGTGCTTCGTGCACTGGTTACAGCTCGCCAGGTGCCTGGTGCTGTGTTAGTTTACGCATAGCACCTGATTGCCCTCGCCATTCGTGCAATTGTGAGTCATATGTGTGTGCTCAGTGCTCTGGGAAAATATCCATTTGTAACCTAGGTCTTCACAATACGATACCAGTGAGTGACGTGATACTCGCTTGTGAACCACTGTGAACCAGCTGCGTTGTTAATAGGTCTTGGGAACTGTGGCACACAGCTACGAGCCTCGTTGGGGTGGCTGTACGGCCATGTCATCTCAGGAACCAAGAGGCAAACGGCCCATGTCATCATGCGACGACGACTGTCAGGGCGACGTGGAGGAAGTGGAAGGCCAGCGAAGAAACCCAAGGACAACCTGCATTGCAGGGGCGATGCCACAGAAGCGCCTCAGCTGATCCCAGCTGCTTCCCCAGATGGCCAGGGGACGATGAGGACAGCCGAGGCCAACCCAAGCCCGGCCCAGCAGGTGGACACCCCCCATCATATGGGGACCATGGAAGTGACCCGGGACCCTCCTCCTCAGCAGATGGCACCAGGAACAACCAACCCAGACGAAGCCTCACAGGCAACAGAGGAGAAACGAGATGGAACAGGGGCGCTCAAGACCTCAGAACCGTGCTGCAAGGCAACCAACTGTGGCCTTCAACAAGTTCATTATCCCTCACTACGACATGGTGAAGAACCTGGAGGCGACCATGCCTTCCATCAAGCTCAGCTGCGACATCACACTCAGGGGAGAGATCGTGGCGAAGCCGCGCGACGAGGACACATACGATCGACTGAAGGCAATGGCTGCAGAGAATCCGAGGATAAGGGAGCTCCTGGCTCAAGAAAAGATGCACAAGGGGGTTGTGCTCCACGTCCCTGTACCCATACCAGCAGAGCGATTCCTCGATGCAAACCAACATTGTCAAGGCAGAGAGGCTGACCACCGGGACCAACAAGATTCCAACACGGAATATGTTGATCCACCACCGAGGGCCCCTACCATCCCACATCGCACTGGGGGTGTGGGGGCGGTTCAAGATTCGGCCATATGTAGAGGGCCCCATACAATGCTACAACTGCCAGGGTTTCAACCATATCGCGGCTACCTGCCAACATGTGAAGAAGTGTGGAGGTCTGCAGCAAGCAGCACGACTCCAAGGATTGCATTGCATTGCTCAAGCAGCCCGCCCCCGAGACCCCACGCCCCGAAACCCAAGTGCGCCAACTGCGGCAAGTAACACCACGCATGGAACCAGGGCTGTCCTGTCATGGTACAGCGGTGGCAACAGGTGCGACAGCGGATGGCCCCTGTGGCGACAGCCCAGCCCAACTCGGTAAACACCCAACAGCAACAGGTGGGGACATCGACCAATGCCCCCTCTCCACGCCCCAACCCATGGAACTATCATCACCGGCCAATCGCGGCAGCCAGCACAGGCCCCTCTGCGGCGGCCACACCTACAGCAGAGATTTCCCCAGCACTGGGGGAGCAACAGAGGAGACCAGTTGCACCGCAAGGGGAACAACGGCATGGGCAAGTTCGAAGCCTCAGCAGAAACGGAACAAAGGAACACAACAAGCCCGGCTCAGGGGACGCTGCTCAAGGAGCTGCGGCTACTCAGCACCAGACAGGACACCAGCAAGGGACTTCCCGTCCGAGTCAGTCCCCACCCGAGTGCAGCAGGAAAACAGGCCGCGGCACCCAGTCAGATGGCACAGAGAACCACGGAGACCTGCGCGACCTGCGGGTCAGCAGCAGCAACAATCGCGGAGTGGGCCAACAACCTCAGGCCGCAGCCAAGGAAGCCCTGTCCCCCCAGAGGGAGGGCACCTCGCAGGTTCACATTGTCACCGTAATCAAGCTTGTGGTAGAGGTGCTATCCATGCTACTCCCATCAATGAAGGAAAGGCAGGTCTGCAAGGAGCTCCTGACTACCGTGTACAGCATGGCTCTCCTGGAGAGGGTCGACTCAGCAGCCCTGAAAGATCACCTCACCCAGGTCTTCACGCCCGAGGAAATGGTAGAACACGCACGGATGTTCCGGAGGACCATGGCTGAACAGGAGGAGATGGAGTCCGGACGGGTCGCCCGGCAGTCCCTAAAAATTCTCCAGTGGAACATCTGTGGTCTGAGGCAGAAACTCCACCTAGCTATCCAGGCGGCAGTCCGGGATGAGATAGATGTGTTTCTGTTCCAAGAAACCCTTGTCAAGCCCCCACCCGCCCACAGCCACGCATCCCTGGGTTCTCTGCATACCTGCAGCGTGGTGGGCCCCCGCCAGGGGCACCGAAATTCTATGTGCGGAATTGCATCCCCCACTCGATTGTCACTGACCCTATCAACTGCGGTGAAGGGGTGGAGGTGCAAGCTGTCACGCTGCAACTGCCATCTGGACCACTGACTATTTACAATGTGTACCGGAGGCACGGTTTACTCTCGACCTCTCGGAGGTTGCAGCTCTGTCCATATCTCGCCTCGAGGGCGTGCTCGTGGCGGGGGACATCAACGCCCATCATGAGCTTCTCCACTCTGTCTCCCATACCAATGAGACGGGCAGGCACTTGGCGGCTGTGTTTCGATGTTGTTCCTGACGTCGTCCTCCTCAACAATGGGGAGCCGCCCACACCACGGCGGCAACCGACTGGATGTCACTTTCCCTCTCTCGGAGACTGCACCCTGGAGTGAGGTGGGAACTCCCCCCACTTCTCTACCAGCGACCACTTCGCGATCGTCACCACGCTGGCGCTCACCCCGCACATCCCATACACACCGCCTCCACGGTGGAATTCAAGAAGGCGGACTGGCAGTGCTTCCAGGATGTCATACAGCAATGGTGGGAGACGACCTCCCTCTCTGACAATCCTGATGCGGCTGCCCAGAACCTCCAAGCTGCCGTCACCCATGCGGTGAGGTGGCCATCCCACTTACCAAGGCTGGAGGTACCATCAAGCGGGACTGGTGGTTCTACGACGAGACAGTCAAGGAGCAGAACACCGTGTCAACTGTGCCCGCAGGCTCCACAGACGCAACCCTACTGCTGACACCTTCGGCTACTGAGAGAGGTGGTGCGGCACGCTCGCCACATCTCCCACAGAGTCCGCCTGGCAAAGTGGTTCGAATGGTGTGCCTCCTTCGGCCATGCCACTACCCTGTCTGAGATCTGGGCGAAATAGGTATAGCTACCGGAAAACGCAGAGGAACAGCGCGTGCTCACCATGACCCGGCTGGTGAAGCAGAGAGGCTGGTCGACCTTCTCACTTCCAGGGCAGCAACAGCACGCCTGCCACAAGATGTGCAGAACCTCAGGCTGTCCTCCTCCCAGACAGGACTGCCAGGCTACAGGCTGCATGCTGCGAACACGACGACACCGATGTAGACTTCAGCGACCGGGAGCTGAAGGCAGCCCTCAGGACATCACACGACACCACCCCGGCCAGGATGGCATCACCTACAGTATGATCGCAAGGGCGGGCCCCTCTGGACATGATGCACTCTTGGAGGTCATCAACTGCTCCTGGAGGGCTGGACAACTCCCACTGCGTGGAAGGAGGCCATCGTCCTGCCCATCCCCAAGCCCAGGGACCCGGAAAGCATGAGGCCCATCTCTCTCACCAGCTGTCTGTCCAAGACGGCTGAGAGGATGATCCTTGAGCGACTACGGTGGAAGCTTGGCCCGGAACACCGTCACATATACGGCTTCACACGAGGAGTGGGCACAGCAGAGAGCATCACCACCCTCCTTGCAGGCATTGGGTCCCAAACAAGAGACCCAAAATTGTTGTCTTCCTGGACCTCGAGAAAGCCTTTGAGCTTGCCAGCGCACCAGCCATCCTTGACCTCCTAGCAGGCAGGGCGTGAAGGGAAGGCTCCTTGCCTGGATCTCTTCATACCTGCAGGGCAGGTGTGCACGATGTGCGTTTCCAGGGACAAGTGTCCACCCTCAGGCCCCTTGAAAACGGCACCCCGCAGGGAGGGGTCCTCAGCCCGCTCTCTTCAATGTCCTGATGCATGAGCTGGTGCAGCTGCCATTCTCTTTAGGCACCCAGCTGCTCAGCTACGCTGATGATCTTGCCCTCATCATCACCGAGAGATGTGGTTTGATGCATAGAGCCCAACGTGACCTTAACTCCTCTCCACCACCTGCCGTCGTCTCGGCCTCAAGGTCTCAGCAGAAAATCCAAGGCCATGATCCTGCATGCCAATGTGCCGGAGGGGAGACTGCAGATGTCAGGAGTCAATCTCGACTGGGTCAGTAGCTACCCGTACCTGGGAGTGCACATCGACAATCGGCTCTCCTTTCGGAATCAGGCGGAGTACGTCAGAGAGCGGACCATGCAACGGGTCACCGCCATGCGGGGGCCCCCGCCAGCCTAGGTCAGGGGCCAGCCGTGACATTCTCCGATTATTCTATGTGCAGGCGGTGCGCTCTCTCATCGACTATGGGGCACTTACCCTTGTCCATGCCCGCCCAACGCACCTTCGAAGACTCAACGTCGTCCAAAATACTGCAGCTCGGATCATGTTGGGGGCGCCGAGTGTGGACGAACACTGTGCCCCTGAATCATGAGGCTCAATTGCAGCCGCTACGCGACAGAATCGCCCTTGTGGCAGCCAGGAGGGTGGCCAAGTACGTTACAACTCCTGGTGGAGAGGGACTGCTGCAACACCTCCTTGAACGGCAACAGGGAGACCTCAGGGAGTTTTCTGGCCGGCTGTGGGTGTGGTCAGCGGCTGATGTAGCAAGCAAACTCCTCCCCATGGCACTTATAGTCGACAGGGCTGTGACCGGCCTGTGGCGGGGTACTCTGTACTCCCGCCCTGGGCACCAGAAGCAGTTGTGATCCACATCCAAGACCTCCCAGTTGGCAAGCGTCACTGCCACAACACGTGCTGCTGCAATGGGCTGCAGTGAGTATTGCAGCAGCAGAGCACCCTGGGTGCGCCGTATTTACACCGATGGCTCCCGGGATCCAGAGCTGGCGCACAGGTGCCTGGGTGCACCATGCCAAAATCTGACGGCTGGATGGCGTCTCCAAGATCACTGCACAATTCTCCAGGCAGAAACTCCATGCCATCCAGAGGGCCCTGCAAACACGCACTCCTGGATCATCGGCGACCCCCAGTCATTCATGTGGGACTCCAGAGCGGCGATCCAGGCCGTCATGCACAGGGAGCCCAGGGACAAACATCCGGGTAATTAACTGCCATCAGGAAGGACCTGCAGACACTTTAAGGAGCAGGGACAGCAAGCAACAATCAACTGGATACCGAGCCACATCGACCTAGCTGGGAATGATGCGGCAGATCGAGCGGCGAAGTCGGCAACCCTTGAGGCCCAGCCAGTGACCACCATTGCTATCAGCCGAAGGCAGGTGGATCTGTGGGCAGCTGATGCAGCCAGGCGCCCGCTACCAGGGCCAGGGGACATCGCGGAGCCGGATCTGGTATGACAGGGCGACCCGTGGGGAGCCCCCGCCGAAAATGCGGAGGCTAGACAGGAAGTTGCAGGTTGGGGTCCACCGGCTGCGACTTGGCTACCCTACTGCCAGAAGACTCATTGACCGCGTGCGAGAGGAGCGCTGCTGCCATTGCAACCAGATGGTCCCCGGTCCACTAGTGCACTACCTCCTCGACTGTCCAGCGACGGTGTCACTCCGACGAAGGCACTTCCAATGGCGCCTGGGACCCGAACCGAGAAGACACCGCAGCCCGGCTGGTGTACCTCGCCACCCCAAAACCTGGGAACTCTCATCCCCATCCTGGCTGCCCACCCACCACCTCGATGACGCCGCCACATACAACTACGAGTCGCCACTATGCTCCATCTATCACCTCTCCTACTCTTCCCTCTTTCACTCCCCTACCTCCTCTCCCCCCCCCGCTTTAAAAAAAAAAAAAAAAAAAAAAAAAAAAAAAAAAAAAAAAAAAAAAAAAAAAAAATCCAATGGAGCCTGTACCGCTTTCTAGGTAAAAGTCTGAATCACCTAGAACCAATGCCACACTACCAACATTTGATGGGGCTACAAGTGCCGAAGACCCTTGACCTTGCGATGCCTGCCGACGAGAAAGAAAGAAGACACTCCCCACTTGGGGAGTCAGTGCAAGATAGAAGAAGTTACCCTCCAACCGGAGGGCCCAAGAGAGAAGATAGAAGAATGAAGAAGACGATCGACACCCCGCCCCGGGGGCCACCGCCGGGTCACCATCTGGAGAAGACCCGGGCCGGAAGTACCGGCAAATCTTTAATGAATGAATGAATCATGTGCAGTGTGCGTGACCTGGTAGAGGGCAGTGTGATCTGAGTGAGGTCGATCCACAAAATAGGTACTCCTACTCTGCAACACCGAGTAATTAATATCTATGGTGAAGCAGCACACAATTTCGCCGTTCATCATTTTCTCTAAGCACTGCGTGATAATATAAGGCAGCAACGTATAATTAATATAACGGTGGGCGTCGCCTCTGGAGTAGTAGGGGGCTTAAGCGGAGGACAAACTTATCGTCACTTTGTATAATTATGCAACAAGTGAGAATTATGCTCATGAATAATCTTGAACATTCTCTTCTCCGCTAAACAATGACATTATGCTAACAGATTTTTACATAAATAATCGGTATATATTTTCCTATGTTCAAGCTTGTATTAACTCTGGTTTTTAGTTGTTAATTTAGTTTCAGCCTGAGCATTTATGAGTCAAAATAAAGTTAGAGAGGAAAGAGGTAATTACTGGGGCTGGTTAGACACATGTAAACTTACTAAACACAAGCCCTCAAAACTTTTCCTTTTATTAAAAAAAGCAAAATAAATAAATTTACATTTTATCAGCCTCTGTATTTTTTATTTAAACCCAAAACATCGGTTTAAAGGATAAATTTTTTTTATTCTTCACAGAGGATAATTTTTAAATAAGTTATTGTGAAGTTCCAGAGGCATTTTAATCACAAATATTTGATCAAGGTGTTTGTTTGGCCGTCTATCCTGCCGGCTTAAACGATAGTATGAACTTTCCCTTCCGGCCCGCTTAGGCGAAGGTAGTAATACATTCCTCCCTGCTGACTTACACAGGGACATGTACACATTATTCCTTCTTGCTGACTTACACAGGGACATGTACACATTATTCCTTCTTGCTGACTTACACAGAGATATGTAAACATTATTCCTTCCTGCTGACTTACACAGAGATATGTACACATTATTCCTTCCTGCTGACTTACACAGGGACATGTACACATTATTCCTTCCTGCTGTACTTACACAGGGACATATACACATTATTTCCTTCCTGCTGACTTACACAGGGACATATACACATTATTCCTTCCTGCTGACTTACACAGGGACATATACACATTATTCCTTCCTGCTGGATGGCACAGTAGCAGACATGTCTCCCAACTGGATTTTACAGTAGCGGCCACACACTTCAGAGGGTAGCAGGTGCACCCTCCTTCCTACTAGTTCAGAGGGTAGCAGGTGCACCCTCCTTCCTACTAGTTCAGAGGGTAGCAGGTGCACACTCCTCTCTGCTGGTTAAAGGGGAAGTAGGTGTAAAGTTCTCCCTGCTGATTTAGATGGATGTGTGAATATAATGTTGCTTCCTGCTAGCTTACTATACAAAATACACACTCTACTTTCAGCCTGTTGAGGCAGGAAGGTGAAGTGGATTATAATGTAAATACTGAATATTCATGTGTTTAACTGAGAGTTAAATGTAGACAATATTTTTCTGGGAAGTAAAAAAAAAGCGGAAAGCGGGATAGGAGTCGTCATAGGGAAAGCTAAAGAGAGGGGAGTAAAGGAGGTTTTGTGTGCTAGGAGCTTAGACTTGCAACAAGCTTACGTGAGCGTGTTACATTGGAGCCAGTAGAGCCAAATGTTTTCCTATGACTTGACGTGCTGTTGGAGAGTGAACGATGTAATATTTATGAAGGGATTCATGGAAACCGGCTAGATGGACTTGAGTCCTGGAGGTGAAATGTACAGTTCCTGTGCTCTGAAGGAGGGGTGGATATACGTTGCTGTTTTGAACTGGCAAAACAGTGGTGAATGATAATGAAAGCGTTTTATTTTCGGGTCTCCCTGCCTCGGTGGGAAACTGCCAATGTGTAAATAATAAAAAAAAAATACACAAATAACCCGCACATAAAAGAGAGAAGCTTACGACGACGTTTCGGTCCGACTTAGACCATTTACAAAGTCACACTAACCAGAAGTGGAGCAGGACAGCTATATATAGGCAGGAAGAGGTGGTGGTGGTAGTAGTAGTAGTACTAGTAGTACAAGAATGGTATATAATACCGACAAGATGAAATTAAGACACATGTCGGTATTATTTACCATTTATCTTGTCGGTATTATATACCATTCTTGTACTACTACTACTACTACTACTACCACCACCACCACCTCTTCCTGCCAATATATAGCCGTCCTGCTCCACTTCTGGTTAGTGTGACTTTGTAAATGGTCCAAGTCGGACCGAAACGTCGTCGTAAGCTTCTCTCTTTTATGTGCGGGTTATTTGTGTATCGTTCCAGTCAGGGTATTGTGCCTTTTTTGTTATTTAAAAAAAAAAATACTTACCACATTCCATTTACTACAGTACCACGCAAGATGAGTTTTGTGAGGTCGTACAAACAAACAAAGTAGACTGTTATATGTATATTGTATCCAGTGAGAAGAGTGAATAAAGGTGGAACTAGAGTGGTTATGTGGTCATCAATTTAGTTAGGATCTGTTGTTCTGAAAGTATAGTGAATATCAAGGCACCCTGATTCTGTTTTATGGTGTTATACAGTGAATATCAAGGTACCATGATTCTGTTTTATGGTGTTATACAGTGAATATCAAGGTGCCCTGATTCTGTTTTATGGTGTTATACAGTGAATATCAAGGCACCCTGATTCTGTTCTATGGTGTTATACAGTGAATATCAAGGCATCCTGATTCTGTTCTATGGTATTATACAGTGAATATCAAGGCACCCTGATTCTGTTCTATGGTGTTATGTATTGGATGCTACTAAGTACTTTCTTCTCGATGTTAATTTATATTTTTTCCAGTGTCACCAGACTGTCGTTCATAACTTGAGAAAGTATCAACCATCTTCAACGTTTCAAAGATAATTTACGTATCTGAGGAAAGAGTTGAACCATCTTGTGCAGACGTCCTGTGATTACTGCCATGCAGCCCATTCAAAGTTTCCTGCCTGATACTTTTTACAATCTTCTTCAGACTGGAAACAAACAATCATCACTGATATATCCAGCTTTAAAAAAAGAAATGATTGTTGCTGATCACCAGTTTAATGAGGTTAATAGTAAGGAATTCTCCCATCTATAACACGGCTTTAATCTTTAAGTGATAATTATCATTTAAAGATGAATTATTAATCATCTTAAATAAAGGAGAGTTCTGAGTAAGTTTAATCTGGGTAAACACATATTTGACAAAATTTATAATATTGTTAAAAGTTTTGGTTTATGTTTTAAACAGTATACCGACAGGTAGAGTACGTCAGATATATATTTTTTCTATCATATACCAAACTTCTCTTCTTAATGAAACTTAGTTTGTCTATGTTCCTATATTTTTCTTAAACAATAATTCGTAAGCTTGAAATTGTTTGATTTTGAATTACAATGATTGGCTCTTCTGAAAAGTTTAGAAATTATCAATATTGGCCATTACTGAAAATATTTTGGCACTATGAGTGCCAAAATATTTAAATTAGCCAATTTGATTTGATAAAAAAATCATTGCAGTAAGTAAACAATAATTTCTGACAGGATTGAAACTTTAACCTCTGGTGTATCGTATACAAAAAGTTTATTTTTTGTTTGTTATGTTGAGGTGAATTGGTGCTTATGACAACCTAGGAGTCCCACAGGCCTGTTATCCAGGGTGTAAAGGGAGCAAAATAAACACAGCAGAAAACTTTTGACTTATTATCCTTCACCAATTTAGAACAGAAATATGTACACTATATACAGCAATAGGTATTATTGCACTCCACGGTAAGCAAGGCAGAATAGAAGCCACTAGAGAGCAGACCGTGCTTCAACCAGCTCTAGAATGGGAATGACAAGGGCAGACAGGAGAGTGGTACCCACATAACCTCTGCGATTGCCAAAACCATCTTCTTATTGGCTGGAACCTGGTTACTAGTTGAACGACGGGAACCCATCGTCAACCCTCAGTTACCTGGTTCGCTGGTTGGGGGAGATAGGCTGTGAATGAGGGTGTGTACATGCGCCGAATAAAGGTTACGTACTCTTTGCATGCCACACCCCCACCCCGAGAAGGCTCAGGATTAGGCTGCCACCTCCCAGTGGTAACCGTGCCGCCATGGCACAAAATAATGGGACTGCCTTTCCTCTCCACTATCCAACTCTTAGATAGAGCTCAGCTTTTCTCGTGACCAAAAGCCAAACCCTAAACTCAGAGCGAGACAGCAGACAGTCGGGCTAACATAGGTCCAAGATACAGGCGGACGGTAGCCCGCATCCACTCACTAAAAAAAAACCCACACCAGGGGATAAAAAACAAAAAAGAGCTTGAAAGGGGTTACCACAAGTAACCTAACATCCTAACCTAATATATAATTATACATTATTGTTAGACTCTAGATAAAGAGTCTGCCAACATATTTTCTTTGCCGGCAATATGTAAAATTCTGAGTGAGTATGGTTGCAGTCTTAAAGCCCAACGCACGAGCCTTGTGTTGTGGTTCTTCATGGCTTGGAGATATACTAGAGGATTGTGATCACTGTAGACTGTGACCACCTGCGATGTCTGGCCCACAAATATCGAAATGCTCCAAAGCCAGTACCAGCGTGAGGGCTTCTTTTTCAATGGTAGAGTAAGCCCTCTGATGCGGCTGGAACTTGGCCGAGAAGTTGGCTACAGGCTGCAACTCCTCGTTCCCGTTTTGCAATAGTACTGCCCCAACCCCAGACTCACAAGCATCAACCTGTAATGAGAAAGGTTTGGAGAAGTCTGGAGACAAAAGAATGGGTGAAGTACACAATAATCTTTTTGCTTTATCAAAAGCACTGACATTTTGGGGTCCAATTAAATGGAACTTTGTGACTGGTAAGAGAGGTAAGAGGGGCTACAATATTTGAGAAATTTTTACAGAATCTTCTGTAAAATCCTTTCATGCCAAGGAAACATTGAAGGGATTTCCTATCAAGTGGAACTGGATAATCTTTAATGGCAATAACTTTGGCAAGTTTAGGAGCAACTTTACCACTACCTACTTCATGGCCTAGAAAAGTAACAGTGGCCTTGCCAAAGGAAGACATTAACAGTTAAATGGGAACTCTGAAAGGTCTCAAAAAGAGCCTTAAGTCTAAATAGGTGTTGATCCCAAGTATCAGACACCACAACAATATCATCCAGGTACGCTGCCGTGCCTTCAAGTCCTTTAATAGCCTGATGGACAAGTTTCTGGAATGAAGAGGGGATGTTTTTCATTCCGAAGGGGGTAACTGTGTATTGATAATGACCTCCTGGAATTACGAAGGCAGAGATTTCCTTCGCCTTATCCGTCAAAGGTACCTGATAGTAACCTTTAAGGAGATCTAACTTGGACACAAAAGTAGCCTTACCCACAGTCGATTACGTCATCCAGGCGAGGAAGAGGGTAAGCATCAGTGATTGTGACCTCATTCACCTTACGGTAGTCTGTACACATACGAAACCCCCCATCAGCTTTTTTAACAAGGATGCACGGTGAAGCCCATGGACTAGATGACTCCTCCACTAACCCATGCTCTAACAGAAATTCTACTTCCAGCTGAAGTAGCCTCTGCTTTTCAGGATTAGCTCTGTAGGGAGAGAGTTTAATAGGTTTAGAGTTTCCCACATCTACATCATGATAACCTAACTTACATTTTTTGGGCACATCCGAAAAAATATTAGGGTATGACTGTAGAAGCTCAGTTAAACTTGTTGCTTGCGTTTCAGATAGTCCCTCCATCAAAGGGCTAGGATCCTGTAGGAGGACAGAGTTTGAAAGTTTAACATTAATTTCAGAAGTAGAGTGCCAAGAATCAGAGTCGTCCTCAGAGATAGAGGACAGAGTCATTACTGGGACTTTATCTGGTGTATGAAAAGATTTTAACTGATTTATGTGGTAGGTTTTAGTTTGAGGTCTTGTCAAGGGGAGCTACCACAAAATTTACATCAGATAATTTACTTACAATTTGCAAAGGTCCCGTAAATCTAGCTTTCAAGGTGTGGCCAGGTATAGGTTCCTGCACCAACACCTTGTCTCCTGGATGGAAGGAGCGGAATTGTGCACTTCTGTCTTACCTCTGTTTCATCTTATTTTGAGCTGTCTTTAGGTTAGCCTTGGCTAACTGACGTGCCACCTGCAACCTTGAAGACGGGTTGTAGAGTGTTGAGCTAACTACAGCAGCGGCAGCGGCAGCGGTAACGGCAACAGGAACCTGTCCTCTATTTTTACTTCTACCTGAGGTTCCCAGCAGCCCAGTGGTGACCTAATCAAGACCCACATAACACTAACATGTGTGGATACCCAGAATGATATAAATCAACTGCAGAAATCACCCAAAAGTTTACAAATTACCAACTAATAGAACTCATACTACCACCTCCTACCCCGCTGCCACTGAAGTGATACTCCACAACATTCACCCATCGCCTATTATTCACCCGAAGCCACAGCCAATGGACAAGGGTCAGAACAATAAAAGAAGATCCAGTAACCAGCTAAGGACTCCTAACATCAAAGGTGAGATCAGTAAAAACACGAGGAAAACTTGTGGTACTGCAAGCCAGGACACAACCCTCATCACCCACCGGCACCACCACAACACACGACAGACAACAACAAACACATGGCTGCTGCCACAGTCCAAGATAACTCCTTCCCAGTATTTGATGTCAAGAAGATCACCGACCCAGAAATAGCTAAACTCCTTACGATTCAGAACCAAACGATCACCAAACTAACTCAAGAAATGCAGGAACTAAAAGCTAGCAATGCAGATTACCTCAACAAGATCACTGCTCTAGAACATAAACTAGACACTCTAGAACAACAAAGCAAACCCACACCCGGTCCCTAGACACCATCAACACTTTAAAAGACCAAGTCACCCTACTTACTACCAACATTACAGAGGAAAGATCAAGAGTGGACCAACAACTTGCCATGTCATAACCAACTTCCAAGACCATAATGACCAACAACAGCTATCTGACACTGTTGTAGTTAACAGCAAAACATCTCCCAGCCACAGTTCACCCAAGAGACCTGCATGGAGACCACCCTACAGCTTATCAAGGACCACCTTCGCCTTAACATACGTAGTGATGACCTAAAGGATTGCAAACTGATGGCTATCATGCAGGTAAAAAAAACAGTGCTGTTAAAATTCCAAACTAGCCTACAAAGAAACAACCTACTAAAAACATCTATTTCTATGAAAACTGATGTTTACGTCAATGAGTGCCTTACCAAAATAAGACAAAAGCTTCTTTATCGGCTAAGAAAATTACGCTATGCCCAAAATATCCACCAGTGCTTTGTGAGGGATGGAAAAATCGCAGTTAGGAAACTGCCCACTGGGAAGAGATACTTCTTCTCTACGAACATAACCTTAAAACATTCCTAAGTGAGGCTGGACTAACAGAATCAGAGTAAAGTGCAGATAATACCCACAGTCCACCGTTAGTGTTATATTGTCATAAATTTGTGCCCCCCTAAAATTCTAATACCCCAACTACTTTTGATTGTCATTGTTGTATTCAACGACCATTCTACCTCATAGTCTTAATTTGTTTAATATCTACAGAATCTATCTCCTTTTTTACAACTTACCACATCACTGTTCCATCTTATTTTATTATAAACTAGCCATAACTTGTCCTCAATAATTCTACCTCACTTTAAGAAATACTCAATTGCCCAATTTTATTCTAAAATCCCTATTATTGCCCAATTTTGCTTTAAACTATATTGATCAAACTTATTGTAAATTTCTTTTATTGACCATTTTATTCTATACTCTTTTAAACTAGTATTTTCAACTACAACTTTTATATTATCCTGTCTACCATCTTACTAGCATATTATAACCAAGTCATTGCCATTTTTATTTTTATCATTTTTTTTTATTATTATTCTTTTGCTACCTTAACTTGTGTATTTTATCCTGTCAATTTAAATCTAGTTATACTCTAATTCTTGTAAACAACTTATATAAGACCTTAGTGCAATTACAATTGAGAGTCTTGTGCCTTTTTTATATTATTAGATTAAACACAGTTGTACTATAGTCAATACCAAATTCATTATATTAGACCATAGTGCAATTACTAGTGAGAGACTGGTGCTATTTTTAATTTGTATTTTTATTTTATTAGATTAGTTGTACTATAGCTCATTCTAGCTCAAAACATAGACTCCACAAAAGTCATTATATTAGACCTTAGTGCAATTACAAGTGAGAATCTTGTTCTATTTTAAATTTGTATTTTTATATTACTAGTTTATACCTAGTTGTACTTTAGATCATTCCAGCACAACACATAGACAACATCAACTTCATTATGTGTAGTAGTGACTATACTCTATATGACCAAAATACTCTAGCTATATACTTATCCAAACTTCCCACCACTACAGATATCAGTACTAGAACTCAACACACAACTCAGGATATAAATAACCATAATTTTAAACCTAGAAGATGATTGATCACGTTGACCCTGATCTAAACCTCCATAATCTGACACCAATCAAAACCTATTGGAAAGTAACTGCCTTTATTACACAGCATCACAAGCCAGCACAATCCTAAACAATGCTGAAAGTCTATCAGTACTTAACTACAACATCAGGTCCTTAAGAAAACACTATGATGACCTCCTGGCACTCCTTGAATCACTAAAGACACCCTACTCCTGCATTATTCTTACTGAGACCTGGGTTAAGCAGGACACAATAGATATCTACCCTCTACCAGGATACACAGCAATTCACAACTGCAGACCAAACCAAGTTGGGGGTGGTATTGCAATCTATTACTCTAACCATTATCTTGTATTAGCACCACTTGCTTTAGTGATGAATATGGGGAATACATTTTTGCTAATTTTACTGTAAAAAACCTTAAGACACCTATAACAATCGGTGCCATTTACCGGATACCTCACACAAACATCCCAAATTTCAGTGAGAAATTAAAGTCACTAATAACAAACAGACAAATGAATAAGCACCACCTCACTTAGCTGGAGACTTCAACATCAACCTTGGCTTACTAGATGATCAGCCTGTAACTGATTTCATCAACAATATGAACAACACACTTCTCATACCAACAATAACTAAACCAACCAGGCTCACTGAGACAAGTGCAACCATAATAGACCACATATGGACCAATTATACTAGCCCCCTTAAATCAGGGATAATCACAGATAGCACTACAGACCACTACCCTACCTTCCTCCTGACAAACATTAGTAAACCACCACTTGAATTCAACAAAGTCTCATTTAGACTCCATGACGAGGCCTCAATAAGGAAGTTCACAGCTGACCTAGAGATTGTTGACTGGCCTACAGAATTCTCCAAGGCCAATGGTATTGATGACTGGATAGACATTTTTCTTAACAAATTACTTAGACTATACAACAAACATTGTCCTATAAAAACGAAACAGATCACAAACAAACGGCTTGGTTGCCCATGGCTAACCAGTACCATTCTGAAATCCATTGACAAGAAACACCAATATGAAAAGCAATATAACGGGGTTTAAATACACAAAGTATTCTTAAACATATTCATCAGTTCTCCCCAAAGTAATAAAGAAACCCAAAAAACTATATACTCCAGTAGATTCACGAATAGGGGAAATAAAAAAGACCGGAAAAACACTTTCAGATTTGGGGGGGACCCAAACTGAAAAAAAAAAGAATATTGTCCTAAAAAACCCTAATGAACCCCACTAATCCACTGACACAGCTAAAAAGATAAAGTTTTCTTCTAAAACCATGGGATCAAATTCCCCCAAATAAAATCCCACATGCAATGCCATGCGGGGAACCTAGATGGGAATTTCCCAAATTCCTTCTATCTTGACCAACTGAGCCCTCGGAAGTCCCCCGAGATTATAAAGTCAATTAAAAAAACAACTCAGGGAATCTGTCAAATCCCCCACCTTACGTTCAAGCGAGGGGCCCCTTTCCCTTCGCGATTTCATTACTTTTTAACAAGCATAAAAAACTAGCCCCTTTCCCAAAAACTACTAAAGTGGCAAGGGGTTACCCCAAATCATAAAGGGGTGACCCACAGATTTAAAAACAATTAGGCCAATATCAAATTATCTTGCTATCAAAATCTTTGAAAAACTCGTGAAGAAGACTATATTCATTTATAACGGAAAAAAAAACATACTCAACCCTGCCAATTTGGATTCAGGAAAAATAAAGCAAAATGATGAAATCATAAAAATGCTAGATCTGCTTTACAGTTTGGGAAAAATAAGAAATACCCATGGGGTTTTTTATTGCCCTAAAAAAGCTTTTGACAGAAGACCCGACACCCTACCCCACAAAATTGACCATTTGGTATAAGGGGCCAAACGTTTGCTTATTTCAAATCTTACCTTACTAATGGTATCAGTATGTCACCATTAAGACAGCATAAAAAACACACACGGCCATTGATAGGATTTCCCGCAGGGAAGTGTCCTTGGTCCCTGCTCTTCCTCATATACATAATGATTTCCAAACGTCCCCCCCCCCCCCTGAAACCATTCCTTTGCTGACGAACGACTTATGTCACTCTCACCCTAATCTTTCCACCCCCAACACCCTTTTTACGGGAGTGATCTAATATCGATTGGTGACAGCAATAAAATTACGCTTAACACTGACAAAACCACTTATTTTGTTTTGGGAGCAGAGGGAGATGCACAAAATTAACATTTAAAATCGACAAAAACTCTAATTACCCGAAAAATGGGGCAAAATTCCTAGGCCCATCCTTGAAACAACCCGAATTTCAGCACCCATATCCAACACATAACCAAAAACGTATCCAAAACGGTTGGGTCCTCTCCAAAATACGAACTACGTGCCCCAAAAATGCCCCTTTTCACACTATACCATTCACTTTTATCCTACCTCACCTATGCTATTTGTGTTGGGGTAACTGCGCAACACACCTAAGCCAATAAAATCCAACAAAAAGCCCCAGTAGAATAATCACAAAACCCATCCCCGGGAACAAACCCCCCCTCTTATAGTTAAAAATTACCCTGTTCGTACTCAACTTACTACTGTGCAATTTTACATTACAGGCCTTTAAAAATCCCAAAATCAACTTGACCCAAAACGCTTTCTTTATGTTGTGAAGAACCCCCAGGCATAACACCGCACAAAAATTTTAGACATTCCCCCTGTTGATAACCTTTACAAAAAAATTTAAAGTTGTCAAAAGGCCCCAAAAACTGGAAAAACCCTACCCGGAACTCTGAACTGAGAACATTTAACACCTTTAAAACTCCATTTTGAAGATTTATTTGAACACCCCCTCAACTAATACGAATACCACCTGGTGGTTGACATTCATTTACTCACCCCTTTGATATAAAAATAAAAATTAATCTCAATTTAAAATAATGAATCCCATGAACCCAATACTGAAACTATGTATGTGCCAAAACAAAGTATTCACATTTCTAAACTCACAAAATAGCATTTTGTCACTTAGCCATAATCCAACTTACCTCATAATTTGTAATATTTTAAAATAAAGAATTAAACTAAGTCTGCCCGAAATGCCTAGCCATGCTGGGGCTTCTAGTGGTACACTCTGTAATAAATTATTTAAGTACATGTAACCACACAACAACCAAATTCTGTAAATTCAACATTGTAATCTTTTATAGAAAATTTAAACATTGAATTTGAATTTGAATTTGAATTTGAATCCATCCTTCTTTAAAGCACCCGAAGAGCACCTCGTACATTGTGCCAAAGATCAGCTCAACGGATTTATACCCGGTAGACTCTTGCACCGTTTCTCGCACTGGAATAGCAACGAAGGGTAATGATTCATCCCAGTCTGTGGGAAAAGTGCATGCAAAAAGTTCTCATCATGGTTTTTAACGTCTGATGGAATCTTTCCAAGGCACCTTGGGACTGAGGATGATAGGCAGTAGATAAGTTGTGGATTATCCCCAAACCCTAGTTAATGCTTCCCTAAATGTTTTGGCAGTGAAGTTAGTACCTTCATCACTTTGAATAGTTTTAGGAATGCCAAAACAAAAAATTAAATTTTCTTAAAGCTTTGAGAATATTTAGTTTTAAATACTGCGAAAGGGAATTGCTAGAGGATATCTAGTTACTCAATCCATATGGTAAATAAATATGATTTCCCGACTTCGTCCTAGGTAGTGGACCTACAAAAATCTGTTAATTAAATCTGCAAAAGGTTCTCCATCATCAGGTATAGGTTGGAGAGGTGGCAGGTTTAATGGAATGTCCAGGTTTCCCTACTTGCTGACATTCTCGGCAACACCGGATATGATTTTCACATCCTGCTTTAATTTTGGCCAATTTAAAAATTTTTTTGTGATTCTATATAAGTTTTAGTAATTCCTAAGTGACCTCCTAATGAAGTATTAGAGCTATATTCAATATTTGCGGTCTAAACTTTGTTGGAACTACTAACCTGGGCAGGCAATTGCCGGCCCTCTATTCCTTACCAGTCTCAGTGCAGATCAAATAATCGGTTTTAAGTTCATACTTGACCGGATGATCCAAAGAGGATTTACCCATGGCTGCCCGAAAAGCGAATTTTAAAGAAGGGTCCTTTCGTTGTTCCCCCCCGGAAGGACAGTC
Source organism: Cherax quadricarinatus (assembly GCF_026875155.1). Classification (NCBI taxonomy): domain Eukaryota; kingdom Metazoa; phylum Arthropoda; class Malacostraca; order Decapoda; family Parastacidae; genus Cherax; species Cherax quadricarinatus. The sequence continues at coordinate 27,700 of NW_026476609.1, forward strand.
CCTCGGGCATGGAAACAGAGATATCTGGCAATCCTGCAACCTTGGAATTGAAAGGCTTGATCGGGGTCTGTTCACTTGCTCTACGAGGCTCTGGCCCGGTTTTCCCAGTAAAACAAAGTGGCTATTTCGAGATCGGAGTCGTCCAAGGATAGGTCAACATTCTCGCCAGACAATTTCGGGAGGTTGCCCGAGTTATGGCCAACCCCTGGGAAGAATTATCATTTGGGTCAGACACACACTTTTTCCCTTTCCCCAAAAAAAATAAACCAAAAAAAAATTAAAAATTTTTTTAAAAAAAAAAAAAAAAAAAAAAAAAAAAAAA
>NW_026476610.1:0-10264 GCF_026875155.1 Cherax quadricarinatus
GATTTGGGCGAATTCACCTAAATGTCACAGCGGGTAGAAAAAAAAGCAGGGGTCCCAACCTATATATCCCACTCAACGTGACCTGTCACACCAAAAACCTGCCCCCCCAACACAACCAGTGGGGAAAGTGCTAGACTGAATCCTCGCTAACGTAAAACCTTTTTTCCAAAACCATTTCCCCCAAGAAAAAAAGTATTCCAAAAAAGTGTGTTGTGTGGGGAACCCCCTTAAAAAGGCCAAACGTATAAACTTTTTTGAACATCTAAAGTATGTAAAAAAAATGTAGAACTTCTTTTTTTTTTTTACATTTGAAAATGTGTAAAAAAACTTTTATCTACATTTTTTTTTTTTTTTATATTTGAAAATATGTAAAAAAAAGTAGATCTACTTTTGTAGCACTGCGAATCTGAACGTCGATCTGTTTGGACCGTTTAAGGGTTAACACCTCAAGGCAACCCCAACAGCAGAACAACACATGATTCCTGTGTCAGCAATGTGGGATGGCAGTCTGTATGAATTCATGTTTCATGGAGTATCATACAATATTTGAGTACTAGAAACATAGCTGGGACATGTAAATACTTGTATATAGTTGTAGATAATAGACTGTGATTCAGCCAAGTGTACAATATCACCTATAAGCGTGTACATGTGTGTTTGTCACAATATGATTAATAATTTCATAGATAATATTTGTGTCTAAACAACAGTTGGCTATCAGATCAAAATATCTACTATAAAATATTATTATCATACCATAAAATCTTTTGAAATTAAAAAAAATGGAAAAAATTATTAAATATGTAAATTTTTGCAAGTGGCAGCACTTCATGCTGCTGTCAGGTGAGTGACAATCGCTGACTTTGTGGCCTTATATCTCCAAAAGTACTGTCCTAAACAAAATTTTCTTTCATTACTTTATGTAAAAAAGTCTTCTTCATTAAAAATTTATTTTTTAAATATTCGGAGAGTTTGGCGAGAGAAGGTAACTACGTTTGGACAGTTAAGGACTTAAACTTATCCCAAATAACAACACATTTTGTACAAGTTGTCTCTATGTTGGTACAGTAGAATAAAGAGTAACACTCCCCTTCTCATGTAACACCACTTTTAGAAGGAATGATGCTCTGAATGAAGGCATACAAAAGGAATAATTTTCTACAGTTACCCCAGATAATACTATTGTGTACACATTTTCTTTGGTGTTGGACTAAAGAAAACATTATTCTTTCCGACACTCCAACAAGATTACTGGAAAAACATCTCATATTTATGTTAATTTATTCTACTGTGGGTGTATTTATCATGTTTATATGTTACATAGTTTGGTTATTATATATTTTTGAAAAAATATAGTTGATGGATTAATGAAAATGTTTACATTAATGTAAAATAGGACATTTAATGTGCCTCAGGGTGATTATTATTGTGTTTTATAAATTTTTTTTCATTATTAACCCTTCAGGGTCCAAGGCCAAAATCTGAAGTGGTGCTCGAGTGTCCAAGGAATTTTTAAAAAAAAAAAAAAAAAAAAAAAAAAATTTCTTACAGCATTGAAGAGTATATTTTTGTGAAGGAATAAGACAAAAAAAAAAATTTTTCTGATCAGTTTCCCGAGATACAGTCCGAGAAGTTGACCCAAAATGACGTGGGGGGCGGCAAATCGATGTTTTTCCACATATGACATTATTTTTTTAACGTTTTTTTGTAGTTTTTTTTTTTTTTTCTAATTTTTTTCTTTTCCTATAACATTTGGGGCTGAGAGCCAAATCTGTATATAATGTATTACAGTGGCCCCCCGGTTTGCGAATTAACCCGTTCCTGAGAGCTCATCGAAACCAAAATTATCGAAAAGGAAAAAAATTTTTCCCCATAAGAAATAAGGGAAATAAAATTAAATCCGGCAAGACCCCCAAAAGTATGAAAAAAAAAAATTTTTTTCCAATGAAATATTAAGTTAATGACAAAAATGAAGAAATGCACGTTTGTAGTACTTTTATAACAATAGAAACATGACACTTCCCTTTTAAAACCTTTCAGGGCCCAAGGCCAAATCGGGGAGTCACGCCCAGTTCCAAGATATTTTCAAAAAAAAAAATTTGTTATTTTTTCTTATGAAATTTTTAGAGAATTTTTTTGTGAAGGTAAATAAAACAAAAAGCAAAAATTTGGGGGAAAATTGACGAATGTGCTCTGCAAATTTTTTGAGTGTAGGATTTTTACAAATCGGCGATTTTCCCGATTTTGACCCCCATTTTGGGCCCAATTACATTTTCCAGTCAACCAAATTCTTAGCTATTTCACTAGATATTCTTTTTCTACGATGAGCACAAGAAATCGCCAATATCTTTTTTTTCAACTACAAAAAAAAAGTGATCGGAAATTGTATTTTGGCCAATTTACACAAAGTTCAAAATATTCCAATTTAAAAAAATGGGGTCCAAATGAACATGTAGCTTTCCTGGCACAAAACTAACATTTCCTCTGTTCAAAGTTATGTTTGAGGTTTAAAAATAAATTCCATTTTGATTTTTTATTCACATAATGAATTTTTATTACACCAAAAAATAGAAGATTTATGTTATGCAATATTTAATAATTGTTAAAATCATCACCTATTTGTGAATGTATATTAGACCACCAGCTGATGTGTATTAGACGTGTGAGGCGTTTGTTTATCTTAAATATCGCAAAAATTTAACTTTTCCCGCTATTTTGAGCTCAGTTAAAGCCATTCCATGCTAAAACCAACAAAATCATCTATTTCGAAATTGTCTTCCATTCTATCAAATAAACCCAAGAAACGCAAATACAACTATAAAAAAAAAAAAAAACACTGCAAAGTTGCTGTTTTAATCAAAAAATCTGATTTCTTTTTTTTTTTCTCTCTTTATCACAGTGGTGCGGGATCTTTTTTATGTGGTGACACATACCACATAATGTATTCTCTCATATCTGGCCCAAATGTCCCACTCCAGTTTACGAGTGAGCTGAGCTAAATGGCGTAGATCTATTTTTTTTGGGCCCCCTGAACGAAAGGTGATTACGGGACGGACCCTAAAAGGGGTTTAATGAAGATCTGGTGATTTTGATGGGATGGGAGGAGGGGGAGTGTCAAAGTTGTTAATGTTTAGAAGGGAATCCCCCCCAAAGGACTTGAGGGTACAAGCCCTTTTTCCGGGGGGTTATTCCCTTTTTTTTTAATGCATAGGACCAGCTGAAGTACTGGCAGCCCCCCATCCCAAATCACCAATGTATGCCACTTTGTTCTTAAATTTTAAAACCAACCTTTGCTGGCCTTAAATTCACTCACTCACCACTATTTGCAGGCAATTTCTTTCCAAATCTCATGCAACTGCCTAGTTTTTTTTCCCCCAAAATAAGCTTGAGGATGCTATCCCCGCTATCGTTTTTCATTTATCCACCCCCCAATAAATTTCTCTACATCTTCAAAACACTTGCGGTCGCTTTTTTTAAATCACAGTTGCACCTTTTGCAAGACGCTTCCTTGATTCCGTTTTCCGGGTCACTATTAGAGGGGTTTGATTGGGGTTTTGTATAAACCTGGCCAGCTCCGAAAAGGGCACTCCACTTCCGACATTCAATTATCTCTTTCTTCTTTTCAATAGTCATTAGCCCCCTTTTTTCTTGAAGGGTGGCACTAGAAGCTTTCTTGGGGCCCAGGGTGACTTATTTTGCAGAAATAAACACCAAAAACACTGTGATAATAGGGAATGTACCGAATGCATCCTTAGAGTGAGCACACGGGCTGGTGGCGGGTTTGTAAACACTGGCACACACGTGGACATTCTTGGGACGAATGTATCCCGGGGTTTTTTTAACGGGAACCGAGACAAAATTTTTGTGTTAAAAATGCATCGTTTACCAATTTATGGGAACCGATGCCATCGTGAGCAGGGTAAAGTATATAAAACCCTGTATTAACACAAAAACCCACAAAATTTATTATCATATATTGTTTACCACTTTTGTTTGTTAAAATAAGCATGCCAAAAATTTGTAAATACTAATGTTCTATTATTTTTAAACATACAGGGGGACCCCCCCATAGCGCCCTTAACCCGTGCAAGGGGGGGCTGCCTGTTTATGCAAAATTTTCACTATGTAATGAATTTTCCCCATAAAAATAATGGAAATAAAATTAAACCCGTGCAAACACCCAAAATTTAAAAAAAAAAATTTTACCCATGAAATAAATTTTCCTACACCAAAGAGAAGGATACATGCACAATAGTAGAGGGAAACAGCACAAAAATATTGTGCATGTACTACTCTCAAAATGAAGAAAAAATTTTACACTTACTTATTGAAGATGCAGCAATGACTGATGAGACACGTGTCCGGGGAGTGCCTTTCCCCCGGTATGTAGGTCCTGTTTGGATTTTTTTCCCAGAAAGGTTTTATCACCTGTGAATGTCACACGATTCAAAAATCTCTAAAACCCAAACCCTTTGCTGGCTCTAAATTCACCAATATGGCACTATTTCCAGGTTTTTTCCCTGTTCACCGGGTGTTAGTCGATGGTGTGGGTTGCATCCTGGGAGACAAGTTTTAAGGACCCCAATGGAAATAAGTTAGCAGTCTTCGATGACACTGACTTTTTTGGGCTATCGGGGTGGCAAATTTCGGGGGGTTAATTTTTTCTTGTTTCTAAATAAGCCACACCAAAACGGTGTACAGCGCAGCAGCAGCTGACGATGTTACAGCGCAGCAGACGATGCTACAGCGCGCGCAGCAGACGATGCTACAGCGCAACAGACGATGCTACGAGAAACAGACGATGCTACAGGCAGCAACTGAAAAAATCGATGTTACAGCGAGAGTGTTTGTACGCCGCACAGCAGACGTGCTACAGCACAGCAGCCGAGGGTGGTAAGCAGCAAAAACGGCTACAGCGCAAAACGATGTTTAAAAGCAGCAGCAGCAGTGCGGTGTTCAGCAGCAACAGCATGACGCAGCAAAGACGTGCACAGCAGCAGCAACGATCTACAGCAGCAGCAGTGTGAAAACGCAGCAGCAGAGGGTACACAGCAGAGGGCAGCTGAAGGGTACAGCAGCGCAGTGCAGTGAGCGCGCTGGGTGATACGCAGCAGCAGCAGGTCCCCCAATAGTGCATGGTTGATTGGGGTTTATTAAAAAACCGGGCCCAGCCGGGGACACGCATCCACTTTCAATTTATCAATGATCTTTTCTTCATCCCTAGTAATTTTCACCCTTTTTGTGAGGGTTGGCACTGAAGCTTTTTTGGGGGCCCATGGTCACTTTTTTCCAGAAAAAAATCCCCAAAAACACTGTAATAATACAAAATTTTCCCGATTGTATGTTGGATGTTACCGGGAGGCGGTGGTAAACAATGCCCCCCGGGAAACATGTGAGCGTGGCTCAGGCGCACATTGGACGTGTCTACGAAGCCCTGAGCGGGGTTTTTGGGGGCTATGCGGGGGCAAAATTTTAGCGATCCAAAAACGTCCGCTATGCGATGTCCGCTATGCAAGGCGTCCGTTTTTTCGGGGGTCCACGTATTTTACAATTACTGGTATGGTTTTAGAACTGTGGAGCTTGTGGAATCCTTTAAAAAAAGGCACCATGCACAGAGGCCCCTTTTAATTTCCCCAACATAAAGGTGCTACATTTTTTTGCCGTCTTTTGTTTTTGGGCCAGACATGCATTCTTTTGACAAATTTCTTCCATTAAGGAAGCTGTATTATGAAAAGGTCACCTTCCATCCTCAAACGCTTGCTATATCCTGAGGGAGTTCAGGCCTTTTGTAAAGAAGTTGTTACCGGTACTTCATTATGAGTTGTTAAACAGACAAAAAAAATTCACCATACGGTGGCTGTTGCGAGTCTTCATTTGGTACATATTTTTGCATTTAGCATTGAAATGTCCCTGAGATGGAAAAATTTCTGTACCCTTGTTCTTTTACGAACACAGTCAAAAAGCCAAACTGCATGTCCATTTGTCAAACCCAAACGCTCTTTGTGTATAACCCATACTGTCATGGTTTTCAATACATTCATTAGTCCTCGATCAACTTTGCCATGTCTTGCATTTTGTTATGGTGAATGGTTGTCAACAATGTGACATCTTGTTTGTCGCCTCCGTAATGCCTGTGTCATTGGGAAAAAAAACTTGCACATCATGCCACGAAACCCGCTTGAGCCTGGGGATATGTTTTTGATTAGAATGCCTGGCCACACAACTGTTTGTTCACTCACAAAAATCACTGAGAAAGGGGTTGTGTACCCGTTATTTTTAATAATGTATGCCCATTTCCAAAATAAGGGCCATCATGCTTGTCATACGTCACCGAGATACCAAAAACATCTTGTACTTTCAAGTTTTTACCTCCTAGTATACAACAATATCCAACACCAGGCCCCTGTACAGTACAGAGTACAAAAAGTTTTATACAAAGCGTTTCCTCTTTCTCGGTTATACTGCTTGAAGACAGCCTACCCTTTTAACAAATCAAAGACTCGTCAAAAACAGATTCTTGAAAGGATAAAAGTACATGCTGGCTTTTTTTTGGATACATTTAAAAACCCTTTCTAAATTTTTATAACCTTCACTTCTGTCAGGCCCGGTTTTGTCAGAAAGTGCACATACGTAACAGTAAGATAAACCTTTCATGGGATTATTTCACTGAAAACCGGGGGAGAAATTAGCCGATTGTGGACCTATGCTTTTTATTATGCTTAAGCATGAGGGATAAGATTATTGTTCAAAAAGCAAATACATTTCTGCAACAGTGTCCTTTTTCCGGGGTATCTTGACTGTGGGTTTTTGATTGTATTTGCCAGGTGTACTCAAAAAAAATTTTTACTTTCCCCGACAATATTTCATCAATGGCTGGTAGAGAATTTCAAAGAATTCCCCTTTTATTTGCGTGTTCCCAAAGGGGACAAGTTGGTTTTGAAAACCACTTTTTGAGTCATCAAAGTGGTGGGGCTTGGGAGCAAAATTGGGATTTTGTGCCCAAACCCGGATACAGTTTCTGGTGGATACTGGACATCATAGGCGGGTTTTGCGGGTAGTTGTGGTTTGGTGGGCCAGGGGGTGACGCTCGCTTTGTCCTTTAACTACGGAGTCGCGGTGGGTCCCCGCCTGGGTGGTGGTCACGCATGGCCGTGGGATACCACATAAAAACCCCCATTACTGATCCTGGGTTATTCATGCCCAAATGTAGCCACATCTCCTCACTACACTGCTAACTTTTGGTGTGGGCCACGGGATGTACCCAGGATGTACTCCATCCCCTGGGCACTGCATAGGGGACACTATCCCCAGCGCATGTGGCGGGATACATACCGGGTTCATGGTGAATATGTTTCCTCACTTTTCTCCGAATGATCGTCAAGAGCAAAAAATTAAACCACGCACTATTCATTACTGAAGTCAAGCCCGGCCACGTGAAAAAAAATAGTTTTTCTTGCTTGAGGACAACTGACCGGCGAGGAGTGCCCCACCAAAAGGTAAAGGGGGGGGTCGTCAGGGTTTTCTGCCTATTATCGATTCCCGTCATTCCTTTTGGTCACTAATGACAAAGCAAAAAATTCGTCTTCATTTCACTTCCATCACTGTCCCGAACTATCAAATAGGAAGAGGGGAGTCCTAATTTTCCTTGGAGTGAGAGCTGCCTTGCGACGAGGCATGGTGAAAAGGGTAAAATGAGTCGGCGTTCCCAGGGTTGCAAGGGGCCTAGATTTTTTTGTTTAGGCGCAACCCACCACGCAGACCCGTTCTCTCCATATAGACCTATGAGCGTTTTCATGAAATTTGACGGCGGTTTTAATTTTGGATAGATCTCGGTTTGGACACTCAACGTGAAGGTAGATCTACGGTAAGAACCCGAAAAAAAGGGTTAAAAATTTGGGGTCTTCAAACAATAAGGAAATCTTAGTGTTTTAAAGTGTACCTACATGAAGCATAGGTGTAAGGTATTTGGTGACTGGATTTACTGGGGAGAGTTCGGGGGTCAAAGCCCCCCCTGCCCGGGGTTTCCCAAACCCATGGGGATCAAAAACCCGATCACCAGGTGTTACTGTGGCTGCACGCATTTCCCAAAGTACGAGCCACAGCCGGCGATCAGGTATGCTTTAGATGCCCGTCGAGTGCCCCGCTTGAAACCAGGGGTTTTGGTAATCCCCCTTATTATGCTGGGGAGGCAGTTGAACAATCTTGGGCCCCCGAACTTACGTGTTGTTTTTTAAGTGTATGACCCCCCCCATTTCATTGGGGGGATGTTGATTTTCTGCCCGGTCTTTTTTTTTCGTATTTAGTGATTTTCGTGGGGCAAGTTCGGGGACTAGCCCCCTAGGATTTCCAGGTGTATAAATCAGATCTCTCCCACCCGCATTCCGCAAGTACAGTTCAGGAACCAAACGCTCCAGTAATTGAGTGTTTTATCTCCATTATGCATGCCCTGAAGGGTTTTCTGTTTCTCTAGGCAGCAAATTTTTTCCTGCCTTTAAAGGTGCTGTTTGTGTGCACAATTACCGGGAAAAAAAAAACCCCCCCCAAATATAACGTACCACCCGTCCAGCATTCTCCTTTGCAAATATCAGGGTTAAAAACCCGCAAAAAACAACAAAATACTTTCACCGTGGACTGTTGCAGAGGCAAAGGCAAAAGTTCGTGGGTTTTTTCCCGAGACCCCCAAAAAAAGGATCCCTTGGACAACGAAAAAATTTGGGCCAGGGTTCAAATATACAGATGTGACAGGGTGAAAAGGGAAAAAAAAGGGGGGTTGGCCTGACATTGCAGAGCACGTTTTCCCCAAAACTGCCTAATGCCCCAAATATGTGCGGAAGTTTTTTCAGTAAAGATCGGAACCAAACCTAGTCATTTTGGTAGTTTCAAGCCTCCCGGGTGCAACTCCAGCAATTTCGGAACCTGTTAAAAATTGACCACGTCTGGAAAAACTTCCGCCCTGACCAACATCTTGCCCTGGGGTTTCAATTAAGGCACCCAAAAGGAGGAATTTAAGCAAATAAATTTTTGCAGTAAAAACACCAGGAGGAGCTTCTGATGAAAAATCACCCAACGAGCTTTAAATCTCGCACAAAAATCAATTTAAACCCGCAAATAATAGAGCCTCGGATGGAGAAACATAGACCTCATGTTTACTAAAAAATGATGATTGAACGAAATGTCACCTATCAAAAACAATATACTCAGATCACAACATAATTGAGGTTCAGACATGTATGCGCGGAGCCCCAGACCGACATAATGAGATTAGTCACGAGGGAGCATTCACCAAATTCAACTTCAGTAACAAAAACATAAAGTGGACCAAGTAAACCAAGTCCTAACCGATATAAGCTGGGAAGATATACTAAGCAGCACAGACCCCAACTTATGCCTAGAACAGATTAACTTAGTGGCACTCAATGTATGCACAAGGCTTATTCCTCTAAGAAAAAGGAGGAGTAGATGTAAAATAGAAAGAGACAGGCGCTCCCTTTACAGGCGACGGAAAAGAATAACAGAGCGGCTAAAAGAGGTCAATATATCTGAAATGCGTAGGGAGACACTGGTCAGAGAAATAGCAAGCATCGAACTTAAGCTAAAGGAATCTTACAAGAGTCAGGAATCGCGGGAAGAACTAAAAGCCATAAATGAAATAGAAAGAAACCCAAAGTATTTCTTCTCCTATGCCAAATCAAAGTCGAGAACAACGTCCAGTATTGGGCCCCTACTTAAACAAGATGGGTCCTACACAGATGACAGCAAGGAAATGAGTGAGCTACTCAAGTCCCAATATGGCTCAGTTTTTAGCAAGCCCCCTAACCAGACTGAGAGTCGAAGATCAAAATGAAAATTTTTAATGAGAGAGCCACAGAATTGGTTAACACAAGCCTATCTGATGTTATCCTGATGCCAAATGACTTTGAACAGGTGATAAATGACATGCCCATGCACTCTGCCCCAGGGCCAGACTCATGGAACTCTGTGTTCATCAAGAACTGCAAGAAGCCCCTATCATGAGTCTTTACCATCCTATGGAGAGGGAGCATGGACAATGGGGTCATCTCACAGTTACTAAAAACAACAGACATAGCCCCACTCCACAAAGGGGGCAGTAAAGCAACAGCAAAGAAGTACAGACCGATAGCACTAACATCCCATATCATAAAAATCTTTGAAAGGGTCCTAAGAAGCAAGATCACCACCCATCTAGAAACCCATCAGTTACACAACCCAGGGCAACATGGGTTTAGAACAGGTCGCCCTTTTC